>PVKZ01001056.1:0-299463 GCA_004027375.1 Macroglossus sobrinus | reverse complement strand
GCATGGCCTTCGTGGATTACTTAGCAACAAAATGCAGCTCCAAGTAGTTGAGAGTATTAACATGTTGGATGGAATCATTTAACATCATCCATTATATTACTGAACAATGCCTGCCAAAAGCAACAGTATGGGTATTTAGTTGTTATTGTATTTTCTCCCTGAGAATAATTAAACAACAGGTTGTCTGCCTTTTTAAAATTACATGTAATTTTTTGTTTTGAATAGTATATGTATAAAAGCACTCAAAATATAAAAGTATAAAAGGCACTCAAAAAAAAAACAAATTCTCAGTTCCACATTTCTATGACAGTCTTCTAGTTCTTTCCTCAGTTATTCACTGTTATTCTTTTTAAGTTTCCAGAGTAATTGTTTATAAATATAAATCACAATACAGCTATAATATTATGCACATTGATTTTTTTAAATTCAAAAACCTTGGAGATTTTTCATATTAGTACATAAAGACTTACCCCATCTAACTGCTGCATGGTTTCTATCTTATGAATAAATCAAATTAGCTTCAACATTGTCCTATTACTGGACATTTATTTTGTTTCCTAATTTTTGTATAAAGAAGAATTTTTTTAAAGTCTTGAAGAATTCCTGGGATATGTGTACTATTTTTTTTTTGAGAAATAATACTTTTTCGATTTACAAAAAATCGTATTTAATATACTTGTTTTTGAATTACATCAATTCTTGTTTTCTCCTCCTATTTCAGTTTTCACACTTAGCAAGCTGATTGTATTAGACCTTCATTTTTAATGTTTTATATTCATCTTTCTTTTTTTTCACTCTTTCTTTACTTTTTTAAAATTTCATTTACCCTTCAATCATGTCATATTTTTATTGTTTTCAGCCAGGATAGTTTTCTTTTGTGTTTTGTTTGCTTCTAATCAAAAATTTTTTTCTTTCTTTTTTTTTTCTGTGCTTTGCTAACTTATGTGTTGCCTTTCTTTGTGACCTACCACATTTTCCCTGAATTCTTGTATCTCTGCTTTAAAGTATTGATTATGCCATATCTTGTTTTATTAAGATTTAAAAAAAATTAATGGTAATATATTTGTCACAATTTTTATCTGCTCCATGAAATAAATCATTTACTTTCCCTGGTGAGTGTTTTCAAATTTATCCATTATTTTCTTGTTTTCTTCCTTTTTTATTTTAGCATTTTCCTATAAAGCTTGTGCCAATTTCTCAATTTTAATGAGTTGATTCTGGTACCAATAATTTGTAAAAAATTGGGGTGAAGCAGGACTTTTTCTTGAGACATTATTGAATTAAGACATCATTCTTTAGTTTATTAAAATAAATTATTATATTTAACACAATTTTTTATACATTTAATTATGACATTTAAATCATTTCGCTTAGTGTTCTCTGAATGTTCATCTTGACCTTCATTAAACATGGCTATCATAAAACAATGAAAAGGAGACATGGGGTGAATTTAATATGTCTGAGCAACAAGATTTATTCCGTCTAAGGGTTAGCAGCACTGTGTCTCTTTACTCTCAATTAAATAATAGACCTCAAAAAAAATAAAGTAAAAGTAGTCTTTAAATGCTACTGAACATATAAGCATATAAAGTTCTTCTGAGTCTATCATAAAGAAATAAAATCATAGGTAGAAATGCTACTTAAACTCAAACAGAAAACTATAGTGTTATGATTTAGTAAAAATAATTTTATAGCTTCTGTAACTATTATCTGATGGTGTTAATATACATTTTTGGTTGTCTTTTTTACTAGCAAAAGTAATTTCAATATGGTGATCAATAAAAATTTCTGTCACGCGAACTTACCGACAGTTTTTGAGGATGCAGTATTTTCTTCTTATTTAGCATAGAAATTAGTACACGGGCATCACACATAATTCTAACGTATACCCTCTATGTTTTAAAGATTTAAAACACTTTGCCCCTGCAGGTCAACAGATTTATCCTCTATCATTTAAAATATTTTTTTTCTAGTACTGAAAACCAAGGCAGGCAAAGAACACAACAGACCTTTGAAGGTAAATCTCAGTGCATCCCAGGGCCATGTAATGTTAAAATAATGTGAACTAAAATAAAGAAGTAAAATAAAAAATACACTGAAATGTGACATTGCTAAGACAATTTTATGTCTATTACACCTATCCTGTAGAAGAAACTTTCTGAAACCGAGATATATATCTCTTCCACTAGACTTTCTTTTAGACACTACCAGATATTAGATCTCCCCACAAATAAGTTAAAGCTATATTAAATATAATCTGTGTCTTCTTCTCTTGCCTGTGTCTGAAGAATTAAGCTAGAAATTCCCACCTATTTCTGCCAAAATTTATCTCAACATTTATATCATATAATGCTGTGCTAGCATAAAACTAAGGGAAATAATTCATATGAATAAAATGACTGTTTCCAAAAATAACCTGCTTTTAAAATTCTGTTAGTATAGAAATAATAATAATTTTTAAAGTATTTATGAATAATAAAAATTATTTAAAAATATTAAAGTGATTTTTCTGTTTTTATTAACTTAAAGAGAATAAGTTGAATTAAGAAAAACCGCATGGGATACAAAACAAAAATTATAAAATTTAGTAAAAATAATAGTGGTAATTAAGTAATGAATTAGATATAGAAGACAAATATGGGAGAAAGAGCAAACACTGTAGAAGAAACTTCCCAAATTATAGTGCTTCTAAAGAAAACAATAAAGAAAAAATTAACGTGAGGCTAAACTGAGACAAACTCATGTAATCAGATCCGTTTATGATAGGACTATGAGAGGTGAGAATAGAGTGAAGAGAGCAAACATAACAAAGACATATTTGAAAACTATCACAAAATGAAAAAAAAATATTTTAATTGGAAGACGGAAAATACCTTGAAAACCTAGGAAAAACTATGTTAGGATAAATAATAATTATATATATCTTGGTGAAATTTTATATATATGTATTAGTGTCCTGTGACTATCATAATACATTAACAAAAATTTAATGGCTTAAACAATGGAAATTTATTCCCTCACAATTCTAGAATTTAGTTATAAATTTGAAATTAGTGTTAAAACCAAGGTATCAACAGGGCCACCTTCCCTCTATAGGTTCCAGGAAAGAATTTATTCTTTATCTCTTATAGATTCTGATGGCTGCTGGCATTGCTTAACCTGTGGCTGAATCATTCCCGTCTCTACATCTGTGGTCACAATGCCTTCTCTTCTTCTGTGTGTCAACTCTCTCTCTGCCTCTCTCTTATAAAAATGCCTGTTGTATTTTGTGCCCTCCTGAATAATCCAATAGTATCTCTTCCTCTCAAGATCTTCAACTTAATCATGTCTGCAAAATTATTTTGTGCAGTATAAGGTAACATTTACAAATTCCAAAGATTAGGAAGTATATGTCTTTTGAGAGACCATTATTTAGCCTGTAAATTATATGCATGTATGCCTGTATATATAAATCTTACACACACCCAGAGATATAAATTATATGCATAAAAAAAACAATTTTTTAAAAGAATTTTATTCTGTAGAGAATTCTATGGAGTTGAGGGAAATATCTATTCAATGGTAATATTATAAATTAAACCAAATAGTCACTGATTTGCAAAGTCAACCAGAAGATTTTCTCAGCTATAAGAAACCTTGGTTTACTTTTCCTGAAGAAGAATTTTGTTGAATTACAGATGGGAAAAAAAAATCAAGGTTAGAAACTTAGAAAGAAAGTTGTCTTATAAAGGTCTGGCAATAAGCACTGTAGCTTAACAGAGACTTAAACATCAAATTAATTCTCAGTACTGGAGTGCTGGAGTGCTGTCTCTGCTCAGTGAAGATTTACACTCAATCTCTAGGTAATCTCTTTCAGCCTATAGTTTTATATACCATCTTGGTGTTGTAGACAACCTGATTTATATCTCTAATCTAGACATCTTCCTTCAACTCTACTCTTCTTTAACAAAGTGTTTTTTTCTCTTTCTTGGATATCTAATAGGCATCTAAAAATTAACAAACCTTAAAACAAACCCTTTTTCTTTAATTTAGATCTGTGGAAACTACAGCTTTCCATGTCTCAAAAAATAATGAGTTTATTCAAACAGTTATTTAAACAGAAAATTTTTACTTCTTAAAATTAATACTTTTGAATAAACATTAATTGAATAAATAAATAATGAATAAAAATTTGTCTCGGTATATCCTGTGACATATTTTGAAACATATATGTTATGTAAGTATATACATATATAGGTTTTTTGGTGATATACAAAAATTTATATAAAAAATTTAAAAAGTTATCTTTGGTCAATAAGATTGCAATATTTTTTCTGTTTTATATTTTCTAAGATTTTTTTTGGTGAACACATATCTTTAAAATTCAAACCTGTACTATTAAAATATTTTACAGGTAAATAAAACTGAAAAAGCAATAATAATTAATTGGGATATGAGTATACAATGACTGAATTGTTTTGAAGATAGAGGGCCTCAGGTACCTGTCTTCTTATATGGCACGAGGGATTTTCCTCTAAAGCTTTTTTAAAAATCTGTTGAGTAGGTGTAACTTACATGGGAAAATGTCCCAAAACATCCCACCAGTGAATCTCTTGAGATGGGATTCAGGCCAATTTACTAAAATTGACACCATATGTATTGGACTGATACTGATAATGTGATAATTCAAGTACTCTTCATTAAGAGATTAGCATATAATAGTTTAAAGTTTTCTTCTTCTAAAGAATAGTGAGAATTAAAAAAAAAAAAGCTTGAAAAGATAATTAAAAGACATCAGTGAAATGTTAGAATGTTTTCCAGGAACTGAAAAATGTATATAAATAAAATTCCATATAGCAGTGCCAAACAGTGATGAAGAAGCTTAAGTGCTCTAAAATTTGACATAGTCCTTGGCAACTTTCAATCCACTCTAAAGTAAATAAATAGCTGCCTCTCTAACTGGCTTTAATGCCAGGCAAATTGAGAGAGAGGCCATGGTACTCTCTGTCATTAAAACCTTCAAATATCTTAAAAGAAAGAAGGAATAGCGTTCTACTGGAATTCTCACTTAATATTTTACACATGACTTCAAAGAGACAACTCCAAAGTAGATTATTAAAATTTTATCTTTCATGGTTATGTGAAAATGTTAATTCACTTACCAAAGAGAATATTATACACACATTTGGTTTAAAATTGAAGTGCCACAGCAGATGTTAGCATTTGAGGTTTTTACACATTACCTTGCGCAAAGATAGTAACTTCAAAATTAACATATTACAATGTCGTAAAACAAAGATAGCACATTTCAACTAAAGCAAACTAGGGAAATACCTTTAAGAACAGTAGGAAGAGAAGAGTCTTGAACTAAAAATGTTTTGTGCCTGGGACTATAGACTAAAGGCTCATTTCAGTGATGTAGTGAAAAATCATAGCTAAACCAAGTTTTGCTCCTTCTAAAACTCTTGTTTCTGGGAATCCCCTTTAAGGAAAAAAATGTGTGTGTGTGTGTGTGTGTGTGTGTGTGTGTGTGTGTGTGTGTGTGTGTGTGTGCATATATATGTGTATATGTATATAGATATATAAGTCTATATGTATATAGATGTGTGTGTATATATATATGTATATATATATGTATACATACATATATGTGTGTGTGTGTGTGTGTGTGTGTGTGTGTGTGTATATAAATTGTAAATATAAAATTACACCCAGTGCCCTCAAAGGGGTCCTTGCAATAAAGATTTCTGAAGTTCAAATTATATAAAATTCAAGATAAATCTTTTTTTTTTGAAAAATGTCATTTTCTAGACTCTGTTCCCAAAGGCCTAAAAGTATAATGAAAATTTGCATTAGAGATGAATATGTAATCTTTTATATCACCAGTGACTTCTACGCCACAGCACAGGGCTCTCTAGTTATTCCTTTGAATTAATAAAAAAGGAAAAAAGAAAGAGGAGAGAAAAGAGAAAAGAAAAAAAGAAATCCTATATGCAAAATGAATGTTATCACAGCCATTCTGTCAGGAAAACAGTATGACCATGAAAACTTAACTTTGATGTAGAAAGAAAAAAAATATTCTGAGATATTAAGAAATGCTAAAAATAAAAAATACCAAAAACTTGAGACTGACACAGGTATGCAAATTATTATCTGCCTCAGGTCTAAAAGATAGGAAAAAATACCAAAAAATAAGTACTTAACATCTCATAAATTCAAGTTCTGCCACCTTCTTCATTCGGTTAAGAGAATGACTGTTTCTGAAAAGTTTCTGCTGCATGAAAAATATTTGTGTTTTTCTGATATGGCAATAAAAAATATTAGTAGAAATGTGAATGTGCTCTAGGTGTTTTAAGAAGTTTTAGACTTTGGTTTAGGCTGTTAAAATAAAAATTTCACTAGACAAAGTCAAAGGCAAGAAAGACTGTTTAAGACTACTGCAAAAAAGAAGAGAAACTGAACTCAACTCTACTGAAACAAAAGCTGTGAAGATTTTTCAGAGCTTAGGTGAGCTAGTGAAAAAGTAATGACGAACACTGGGGAAGTGTTGACCATTGGAATATGTTGAACACATTGAATTTGCAAATGTTTTTCTATATGTTAAGGCCATCTGTATTTGGTAACTGGCTCTCATCAAAGGCTTCTACCTTCCCACAGAGACTGGGAAATGAGGTATTATCTCTTTCAAAATTTAGTTTCAAAGAAACACTTCCCAGGCCCTTGATAAACATATTCCTGTGCAGTAAAGCCACAAAAAACTGGTAGATTTACATACATTTTAAGAGACAAAGAAAGAATTTAGAGAGTTTTAAAGTAAATGCTCTAAGAAATGGAAGTTAGAAGCCTACTGTCAGGAAGAAATCTGTCCAAAGTGTAGACAAGTTGAGGGGAACATTAAGGCTACCTTGGTCAAGGCAATAACTAAAATTTATATTCCAGGTTAAATTAGCTATATCAGTAGTATTTCTCTAATGTTTTTTTTCTCCTCCTTGGTTAAAATTGGGGTTGGCTATCCTAGATAAATAATACTTGCACAAATAGATAGATGGTAGATAGGTACATAGATAGATCATTCTCTTGGCATATTTATTTCAAGGACTTTTAAATTCTTAAGATCATTAAATACATTTTTACAGTTTATTCTCCAGAGATATTTTTGACAAGCACTTTTTTTTCTTTTTCTCTCTGAATTGTTGAAGAAAATAAAAAACAGTTAAAAGGGAATGGAAGGTCTTACTTAAGAAAAACAAGATAATACAGTAATTTTCTCAAGGATATTTGTTAATTCTTCTAAGATGAAAAATAACTCTTACTATTCACTTATCTACTTCATTACATAATTAATCCTAACAACATCTCTTTATGAGCTTGGAAAGAAGAATTGCTTGTATTTTTGAGAGATCACAAGATAGTCAATGCTTTTTACATTAAAAAATACACTGAAGAATGGAAATTAAAATTCTAATTCCTTATCTTAAATGTGAATTACTATTATCAACCATCATCAAGTGAGCAAATTCTCGGTTATCTCAAAGCAAATAGTGATCTACTGTTATAACTACTATAATGTAAACCATTATAAAATATTATATATATTTAATTAACTACTTCTTATTTTTTAAACTGTTCCTAAAGCATAAAATATGCTAAAAAGATAACTTTGTAGAGTAGAGGTTTAGGAAAAAAAATGAGCACCCAAAATTTATTCTACAAAATCAGTAATCTCTGTTATAGTTCCTTGTTCAGAGAATACAATTAGGTTTTCAATATCAATAACAAACACATTTCTTCCATAAAATTTCAAGTTTTGAGCTTTTGAGTACTAAAACAATATGAATAGTCCTCTAGTTCTTTAACTATTTGGAATGGGTTGCTCATTCCCAGACTTTGCTTTCTGTAGACACCAAACTTTGTTGTAGATTGTTGAGGAATACTGATGCCTAGCTCCCATCCTCACCTTGTGATTTAATTAGCATGGTGTGTAGCATGGATATTGAGATTTCTAGTAACTCCCCAGGTGATTCTGATATGTAACTACTAATCTAGGACCTGTAATTTCTTCTCCAGAGAAATCATTGTTCTTTAATCTAGACGGAAATTCAGGTTTTTTTCACCTTTTAGGATTACTATAAAGAGTTAAACTGGCCTAAAGAATGGACAATGCCTAGAGAAAAAATCAGCCTTCTTTTGGGATAAATTGGTTTTGTGTTTTGTGTATATGACTATTTATGTTATCATTTATCTTTAAAATCTCTATGCCACTTCTGCGTATTCTCTAACTCTAATGGTGAGATTTTAGACCACAGACAAGACAGAGCAAAGTAAGCTAAACTAAAGAAAGCTGGGGCCAAATCGAGCAATTCCCTTCTTTCCCTCTTTCCTTCTTTCTCTCCTTCCTTCTGTCCCTCCTTCCTTCCTTTTTTCTTACATTTCTCTCACTCATCTCTCTCATTCTTTTATCCATCTTTCCTTTTTTTTCCCAGAAAAATGGAATTTTAGTTAGATTCGTGGTGTTACTATGTAAAGGCTTTATGTTTTCTACATACTTGTAACAGGATATGACTTCTTCATATTTTGGTTGACAATAATATTCCTCACTCTGTTACTAATTACACAATAGATCTATTATATCTTTTCAATTAATTTGTAAATAAATTGTTTTTCGATTACAGTAGCACCTGTCAATGACATATCAAAATGACTATTTTATTTATCACAATTGGTCCTAATATAATATATATTATATACGTAAACATTATTTTATTATATACTTATTCACAATAAATATATATTTATAATTATAAAATATATTTTGTCTTACATTAGTTTTTAATACTGATTTGATGACATCATAATACAGTCTTTTTTTTTTCTAATATTCCAAAATCCCTTTTTTTTCCTGTCTTTTGGAACCATGCAGTGAAAATTTTCACTGTGAATCCTTGCTGGATATTAATATACTCCTGTTTGTATAAATGCATGTACATATATATGTACTTGTGTATGTATTCATGTTAGGCAATTATGTGCTATATATATATATATATATATATATATATGTATATATGTATATATGTATATATATGTATATATATATATATAATTTGAAAATAAAGTCTTTATAAAGAGAATACTTTTGCTGAATTCAGTAAGGCTACAGCTGCAACTGGAAATTTTACTAATTGTTGAATTTGTCTTCCTTCTTCAGTAATGTTGGAAAGGTTCCATTTATTAGAGTATCTGCTAAAAATGTCATGGCTGCAATTATGTTAAGATTTATCCCTGAAGTTTAATTTCTGATTAATTATCTTACCTTTAAAAATTATACCCTTCATGCTGATAAGATTCAGTAGCCATTTTTTTTTGAAAACCAAAACTAGTAGTAATATTTTTAAGGTATATGACTTGTAACCTCAATCCTTATAAATATTACATGGACACCAAACCAGAAAGCTAATGTCCTAACACTGGTTGGACTAATTACATTTGTTCCGTTGTAATCTTAGACATAACTGTCCCTCACATTTTTGAGAAACACACCTCAAAAATTTACCAGAAGTAGGCGATAGCTTCTGTGGCTTTGTGTATTTATGCTAATATAGTATCTCCTCACACTCTGTCCTGTACAAAGAGTTTTAAACCCGTTTTTTTCTTTTAATACTTATATACTGTTAATATGTCAAATAATCAAATTCTTTTATCTGTGAGCCTGCAGACATGCAAATCTCCAAGTGGTCAGAGACAATGATTTCTATCACTTTATGAACACTTTTTTCTTTTGGCTTGAGATCTCTGAATTAGAATCCTGCATTTAAACTGTCTTTTAAATGGCAATCATAGTAAGGAAAACTATATAGACTCTGTTATACAAGTGTGGTTTTAAAAAATCTTAACCTAACTTTTTCCAAAGGTGCTGGACCCAGGGAATATAAAGGAGTTTATGTGCAGGCTAACACTTCTGTGGCACTTGGGTAAAAGCTTCAGAGTAAGTCAATGTGTGTCTAGATAAAATTAAAGAACAGACCAATTGGTTGTCCACGGTGGGACAAAGTGGTCCATGGGATCTTTTCATGTTCCTGGAACTTGCCATATGAGGCAGCTTAAAGGTATTCTACAAACATTAGCTTAATTTTTCTAATTATTGCCATTATCAAGGGTATTTTTAAAGGATCTTTAATGCTGTTAAATAGGTATCATCCTAATATTTCATATATTAGAGGATTCTGCATCAAAAAGAGGATTAAGTGAGTCCAAAACACAAAATGGAATTTGGAAAAATGGCACCTGAAATCAAGATGGTGGTGTAGAATAAAAAGCCTGATAATTAATCTATCATATGTGTTATTCTTCATCTTGGGATGAAGGAAGAACTATAAAGCAAAAATTTTCATTTATAGCAGCACTAAAGTGTTATCAAAACTGACTTGGCTTATATAATAACTCTCTTTAACCAGCTGAAGCAGATAAAGTATCATGAACTTTGAGTGAGGATGGCATGACCCATACTGGATCTCACTTAAGACAAATGAACAATGGGATATGCATTAACCAACAGTGTACAAACCTATAGAGTCACTTTGTCCTATCCGAAAGGCTAGTTTTCAATGCTTAATTAGCATAATCAGCGAATACTGCCCTTTTCGGAAACTTCTTCCTTTTAGTGAACTATTCAGTGAATTTACTCACTAGATGTATTCCTTTGTCATGCAAGTTAGTAAATATAGCTTCATAATTTTTTAAATTATGAAAATAATGCTGTTGAAAGTATAAACATTTCTCTCTTGGAATTGAATAATTTCCTATGAAAATCCTGATATTTCTGGGTCCAGCCAGGGTTCTTCTATCCCATATGTTACATGACTTCTGACTTTGGACTTTTCATCCACATTTTTTATTTTTGAGTTATAGGAAAAGTTTTCACATATATATGCTTGAGAAGAGTCAGGGAGTGGGGAGTTGAGAAAGGACAAGAGCTGAAAGAATATATTTTTAAAAAATATAAAACAGAAATAATTATTTTATTTTATGTTTTGTCTCTTGATAACAACATTTTATTCCTATCCAAGTGATGAGCTTCTTATTCTGACTCTCTCTCATTTTATATAAAACATAAAAGAGCCAATTATTTTCTGTTTGTTTTTATACTTGTACTGACATTAAATTTATAAATTAGAGAAAAAAGTATTAAAATTTATAGATAGTATCCAGTGTTTCAAGTCCTAATTCATTTTTAAAAGATATCTTTTTGTAAGTGGTAATGAAAATAAATATGTAACTAAAAGCAGAATACAGACACTTTTTAAGAAAAAAAAATTAAAGTTATTTAGAAAAGAGAAAGTTTGAAGCTTCAAATCATTGTAATATGCACATAATTGCCAAACTTTATATTGTAAAATATAATTAAACATGTTCTAGCCATTTGGGTTTTGAAATGCTAGGTGTAATGCTAAGTGAAAGATGTGAAAAATCGATATTATCCTTCTGGCATTTTTGTTCAGCTATAAAATACCTTTCTTCCTAGGTGTGTAAGAAAGCTTCTGATATTTTTGCCTTGATCTATAGGAAAATGAACATTCTATAAAGGGTAAACCTATTAATTAGAGACCTGTACAACTTTCTTTTTTGCTAGTGTAATCGTTAAATTGATTTTTCCAGTCTATCATGTAATTGTTCCAGCGATGGAATCCTGTTTTCCATTCTTGTTCTGCTTCATCAATATTTCCTGTAAAACATGTAATAAATTGAATTAATCTAAATTTTAATCTCTGTTTATGTTTAAAAATAATTTTTATTACAGATGCCATTTTCTCCAAGTACACTGCACAGGAACTTTTTATTCTTCATTATTTGTCAGCTTTTCTCATTATCTGACAAGCTTTTAATAAAATTTTTATACAGTATATAAAAATGCAACTAATAAATATTATAAAATGTATATAAAATACAAAATGTGTAAAACATAAAATGCAAAGATAAGTGTATATATTAAGTGTATATAAGTAAAATTATATTACATAACATACATTTGTTTTTGTTTCTAAGAAGATATATAGATACTATTCTATTTTCTTGACTCCTCACTCATTACAAACTTCTCATTTAATGAATCTCATTTACATATATCATTATGTAGCAGAGTATTATTTCTAATGAAAATGTTCATATCTCAATATTTTGCTTTGAGATAACTTGACAATTGGCATTCTATATAGATTTTACACTCATCCTATTAAAATCTATTTTAATTCAAAACAATGCATAATCATTGAAAACAGTTTATTGAAACTACAAGAAAGCAGTTTATTAATTGTTTTGCAAATGAGAAAGACAACTACTACAATCTCTGCCTTTTAGTAGTTTGTAATGTGTCTATATGTGTCAAGGGAGGAAGGTGTTTATACCAGAAATGATGAGGCAATAAACCAAAAATAGTTTATCGCTACAAGAAACTTGAAATTTTGACTCATTTGAAAACATATTACATTAACAAATAGTTTGTGAATAGAAACTCTTAAATTACAAACTTGCAAGATCATATATTTATGTTTCTAATATAAATAGATATGATAAGTTTAGAAGATGGTTTAAATTATTTAAATTTATAAATAATTTGTACCTTGGTAGTTTTTCTTACTCTTTAAACTTTTAAGATTATGAGCTATCATCATTGAATTAAAAACAAAATTTAAAGTTATTTCTACTGTCCTAAAAATAAGAACTTATAATTTTTTAAATATATACTTTTAGTTAGAAATTTTGAAATTAATTATAACTTTGTAAGATAGTAATTTAGAAAAGACAGTTCATGTGATCTCATTGGATATAAATAGAAGAAAAAGCTTCTTCCTTCATTCATACTATTATCAATGGAGCACATTCAGTGATTCATTTTTAGTTTATATAAAAATCAAAATATTAAAAATATTTGTATAGCTATTAAAATATTCCCTGTAATTTAAAATAAATTTAGATTTGAAATACTTGTAATGCTTGGACATTGGATAAGCATTTGAAAATTTATACAAAAAAGTTCTATTTTTATGTAAAAATGGCTTTTAAATGGTCAATGACTATAGTTTCCTTGTGAGTGAGAGAACTTTTCTAAAGAGTCAAAACACATTAGCTGTGGAAGAAAGATATTAAATATCATACCAAATGATCACTCATGTTGTTTTTTAATGATAATTAAAACTTTAAAATGTTACATGAAATAAGAACTCTAAAGTTCAGAAAGAACAAAATTTTGATATAACCAATAAATGCTTGGGTAATTTAGCATTTAAACCATGAAATTTAGAAAATATGTGCTAGATCTAATTTTCTTTCCTTGTTGATGAAATAATTGCAAATCCATTAATTTATACGTATGCAATTCTGTTTTCTTATATGTCATAATCAAACATCTATATGATTTAGTGTGCAAATACTCTATAAACCTGCCTACATTTATCATTTAGAACTACTGATTGAGGCAATAAAATATAATACATTTAATTATTTTCTCACAGAATCCAGAGTAACTGAATACATCATAATAAAACAATAATAAAAAGTTTGATCCCCATGACAAAATCAAAACCAAAATTAAAAGTTTTATCCTCCCCATCCTTTTCCCTTTTTTCCAAAATTGGAATGTTATTTAAGTGTCTATAGATTTATCATCTGCGAGATGTAGAAGTATTTGTTTTTCAGTTAACAAAGTACCGCAGTGTGAGATAAAGAAAAGAACATCAGGTATGGGCTTTGAAGTGACATGGATTGAAATTCCAATTTGACCACTACCTATATTAGTGACAGAAAAATATTCATGATTTTTTAAATTAACTTTTCAAATTAGTTTTCCAACTATAAGTGGGGTTGGTAGTCTCTATTTTACTGTGTTCTTGTAAAGGAAAAATGAAATGGTATGTACATTATGAAATCAAGTTCTGTGCACCTATTGGGAGCTCCACTAATGAATTTACTGCCCTTGTCACAATAAATTTATTCCTAATTTTGCTCTTTATTGAATCCATGTAAGGCTAGATCAAAACCAATAGTTCACAAACATACTGACATTATTTTTCAGGACTTTTATAATCTTTGTTTTATACACATTGCAGTCTCATTTGAAAAAAGAAAAAAAAGTCAGTCTTTATTCTCTACAGAAAGAGTTATAATAATAAAGCTATATTTTACTTTCTCAATTAAAAAAGAGTGACTGATATTTCACTACAGCTGAATCCATTTCAAGTCTGAGAAGTTAAGAGAACGCAGGAAGATGAGTCAACTCAAAATTGTTAATGGACGTCAAGTTGAAAGAGATTAAATTGATTTTGAATTCTGCTGAATATTATAATAAAATTTCCACCATATTTCATGTATTTTAAGAGTTCACTGAAAATCTCTTCTGTCCTTCTTATTACTTGATTATTTCTATGTTTGTTGACCAACTAAAATTACCAAGGAATGCATAATTTTTGTGCAGTAGATCATATTTACTAGTTTTCCTGTAACAATTTGACTGTGATTTGTTAGTAGACTGAACTGCTATAAATTCAGGATAGGCTTTGTGAAGATTTCATGTTATTTTTAAGTGAAACAAAAAGATAATTTAATTTAATTATTAAGTTACCCAAAGCCTTTTTGTTTTGTTTTGATTCACTTTTAATGAGAGATAGAAAATTCAAAAATATGAAAATAGCAAAACAATTTGATTTTTTTTTCCAAACAGGATTTTCGCTCTCATTTTCGGTTTTCAGTCTTGCTAACTGATTAGTAAATAGTGGTGAATAATTTTTCAAAGTGACCAATCCAAGTAGTATCTCAGCTCTGAAATTTATATGTAATCCTTTTTAGTTTGGCAAGTAACAATGTTTCATGATTTATTCAAAGGCCAAATGAGAAAGTACTGTATCTAATGATTGTTTTTACTGGGAAGGTGTGAAGGTCAGAGATGTTTTTTCTTTTAAATAAATTTACTCTTTCCCTTTTAGTGAAAAATATTGATATCTTATTGACATTGAATGAGTCATTTCTCTGTTTAATTTTTTTCTTTTACAAATGATTTTGAGATAGTGTACCCTACATTCTTAGTGAAAACTCTAAATTTGATAACATTCTAAACAAATATTGTACACTTTATTTCTTGCAGGTGTGTACAATCACAACATAGGCACGTACTAAAGTAGAATTGAAAGTTAAGTGCTAGAATTCATGTGTTTAAACTAATCTTAATGATCATTTTATAAGAGAATATTTAATTGCTCAAATGTAAACTACTACTCAAGTGGTACTCATAAAGCTTATTGGGTTTCCTTCTTGAGTGAAATCAGTATAATATGTCTCCTTTGAAGAAATACACCTGTTAGTTATTCCTTAAATTTTTTCTTTTACTTGTAGAGCTTCATGTTTTAAAAATAATATTTTCATAAAAACTTCTGCCCAGGTCATCTGAATAACCTCAATTTTCAAAACATTAAAAATCAAAATGTTTGAAGTTTTGTAACTTCAAAAATATAAGGCATGACAAGAAAATGTGCTCTTAACCTGTTTAAACTCCGCTATTGTTTATTATTTATAGAACCTAAAAATATTGTATTTTAAATTGGTTTTGTTAAATGTAATTTTTATTATTAATATATATATTGTTGATGTTATAAAATCATATGTATTTACTCTAAAATTTATAAAATATGTTTACTGTAACTTTTTAAAAAATTTATCTGAAAAAAATAGTGCTAAAATATTAAATTATGTTTTCAAGGCACATGAAACTATCCCAGAGCATGGTACTAATCCCAGGCAGATGTGATATTTCCATCCAGTGTTGCTCAAACTAGAAAGTTGTTCAGCACTGGAGAAGATGGAACAGTAGCCAACCTAAAATATGGGAGTTTGTTTATTATACTTTCTTTATGGTAGTTGAATATTTATAAATAGAAATTTTGAAATGCATCTTAAAAAATTATTGATATTCAAATTTTATTTTACCAACAAATAAATTATAACAGACCATATGTCCTAAACCAGAACAATGTCGTTTGGCTTCTAGTAAATTAGTCATTTACAATCCCCTCAACCCTTTTTAAAATTTTTTTTCTCAAATTATGACCTTCTCATTTAAAAATATATTAAGTAACAATTAAGAATGTGTAATCTGCAGTATGTAAAATGGAATCTCTTCTGGTTTCTTGGCAGATCAAACGTGTTACCTCATCATTATTCACACCCGGAGGACACAAGGGCAACACTGTAGCTCTGCCAAGGAATGCAGAGGCCCATCTCTGGATATATATTATGTCACAGAACATTTGGTAATACACAAAACACTGGTATATTAGAAAAATTTCCCAAACAGATGGAGTACATAATTATAATTTTGGAGAGTAATGTCTGATAATCAAAAAGGCATATTAAACAATCAAAGACAGTTCTGGATGTTCATATTTTTCTAAAACTAATCTCTTCTCTCTCTAAATAAGAAACTGAAAAAATCTACTATATTTTGATGCCTAATATATAGTATGAAAATGACAGTGTTACAGTGAAAAAAAAATGATAGAGTGTAAAGAAACTGGATTATATGTTTGATAGTTAAAAGTCAATTACATTTATTTGAAAAATTAAGGTAGAGAATAGACCAGAAGAGCAACAGGGTTATAAACAACTAGACATTTTAAAACCAGGCATTGAATTGGATATGTATGTAATTTTTCTCACAAAAGATATGATCACTCAAGTTGATTGTTCAAGTTGATTTTAATAATTTCTTACTAATGAATTTTGAAATAATATAACTTGAATCAATTTTCTTAGTATTTCTTCATATGTCTAGGTAATCATTTTTTGAAGATTTAGTTAACTAAATTACTATTTGTTTATTGTGTTATGTAATACATGTATATATTTTTAGATGAATACTTCCAAGTTCGGAATATTTAGAAATATTTGGATTGTGTTTTTAAACATGTAAATTTTAGTTTTTTTCCTCTTTAGAAATCAAGGGTTATATTTATCAATAAATTATTTTTATCTTGTTTTGAGTATAAATTATATTTATGATAATATTTTATTTATTCTATTTTTGTTGTATACATTCTTGATTTTATGTATTTATTTAGTATTTATTCATTAGTTAATTCCATAAGATTGTCTGAATAGCAAGTAGTGCCCTATTTTAGTTACACTAATAAGTTTTATATTCTTCTAAGGGAAAATTTCTATTTTGATTTTCTTTATTTAACTACTAAAGTGCTGCTTATATAGTAATCCAAACTTGATGGAAGAAAGTTCTTAATATAATGTACCCAATGGAATCAAGTAATTGTAAAGTCACGGATTAATATTACAACCATGCCTTGTATGGTCTACCTTTCCCTGTTTTACATAATCCACAACCAATTATTTAACCAAATACTAAAAAAACACACCTGTCATTTCCAAGACTTTAGGAAAAAACAGTGTCCAGAATCGGCATTGTTGAGCCCGTAGCATAGTATATATTTTTGGTGACTCTGTATTCAAGGTTAAATATTTTTGTTCAGTGCTTTTAAAGACAGGCCATCTTGTACTACTATTCTGGGTTCCATTTGGATTTCTAAAAAATTAAAGAAAGACATTATAATTCTACTGAAATCATTATTAGATAAAAAAGTAATATTATTCTCAACAACCAACAAGAGCTTTTTAAAAAGTCAGAAAAAATTGTAAATTTGTTTTGATGATGTCAAACATAAATGAGTTGAAAGTTTTTAGTACCTTGAAGCAATATGTGAGTTAAAATTGTAGAAAGTAAAATTCAAAGAAGTTTTTTACATGCATTTCTGCTTAATATACAGAGAGAAAAAAAATTTCTATTTTTATAGTGCTAATGTTTCTTTTTAAACATGCTCAAAGAGCAGTATTAACTTCGGTATCATTTTTTTCCCTTATGCCAGGCCCAGTTTTTCACAATGAACATTAATACCATCTACTTAATGTCTCTTGCATCTATTTTATTCTATTTGTTCTTATTCTTAGCACCTTATTCTTATATACTTCCTTATTATGCAATAAACTTGTTACTTTAGGAAGCTGCCTTCAGTCTCACTTTTAGTTAATCTTACATTCTTATAGATCAGTTCATTACTTAAAATTCTTTCAATAATTTTCCAGTAGGTTCAGATAAAGGTTAATAAACATGATGCCACCCGTACTTCCAAGCCTATTTTCAAATAGTCTCTTCATGAGCAAAAAGAAATTAGAGCTAGTTCCTTACTCATTTCCTTCTTTACTTAAATTTTTACTATGAATATAATATTTTAAAATTATTGACCTGGGGGTGGTATCTAGAATAATCAAGAAACCTATATAATCGCCATAGGCATTTTTATCATAAACAGAAGACTGAAGTGATAATGATTAGTAAATCATGCTTTTCTCTAAGATTCATTCTGCCTTAAGCAAAATCATATAAGAAAAATTCTAGTTGAACTTTCCTAAAAGCTCAGCACATAGAATTCTCCATCATTCAATAACTTCTGTAAATTTTTAATAGACAGAAAGTTGGAAGTTATGATAGCAGATTATATATATATTCTTTTTTGCCAAAAGCCTTTGAACCCAATAGATTTTAGAAAGAGAAGCAAACATTCATACAGCATGATTATCCAGAGATATATTTTGCCATCAAGAACTTGCATCAAATAAACACCATAAATTCATATTTTATCACAGAAGCAGACATATTCAACCATGAATTCAGGAGCTTTAGTGATAAAGAGCTACTTGATTTTATGTAGGAATTGGATAATTTAATAAGAATTATTAATAACCAGAGCTATTCAAGCTAAACCCATATCATAAAAGGATTGAAATGTCCTGCTTTAGGGTATTATTTGAGAGAAGTCATGAAGAAAATTTCTCCAGATCACAGATGGCACACTTGTCTAGGTGAATTATGGAGTCTTTTTCCTTTTCTTTAACGCTTTAGAAACTAACAAGTACAGCTGCTGGAGGCTGGGTATTAAACCAAGAAAACCATTGGTCTGATTCGGTACAGCAATTCTTATGTTCCTAAATTGCCCACTTTCCTTCTAATTCCACTCTAATTAACTTATGGCACCATTTTAACTGCTCATTCATTTCAGGCTTCTGCAAATGGTGACTTAAACAGAGCTGACTTGTACTTGAGTTCAAGAGTGAAGCACTAATGGCACTGCCAATGTTCATTTAACAAACTTTGTCCGATGAAATAACTCATGACATTCCAAGTTACAATTCAGAGATAATAAAATCCCTTTGCCTATGGATGCAGATACAGTTTTCAAAAAGTGATTGCAAGAGTTATTGAAGTGATAAAGCATTTTACTCCACAATTTGAAGAAGTCTCTGAATACTTTAAACTTAAGGAGAGATATAATCCTCTTCCAATCCGTATCAATTAAAAACTTTGTGAACTACAACGTTTTTCCAGATACAAAATTTTGGAACACCATATAATTTAATCTTAAAATTATAAAGTACATTTAGAAATCTAGACTTTGGTATTTTTCAAAAATATTTCTTTTCGTGTCACAAAATAAAGACTTCAAAGTGATAATACCTAAAATCCATGAAATGTAGTAAGTTCTGTTTTATTTTTATTATAAGATTCTTTTTCTACTTTGTGGTAAATAAAAGTGGTCTCAAGATTTTCCACTACACTTTTGTTCTTCTGTAGGTTTGAAAGTTTTAAGACATAGCTTATTTAACCAAAAAAAAAGGTAAATTACTTTTCTAACATTTGTGTTCCAGGAAACTGCTTGCCATTGATATTTGAGCCCAGATTTTATAAACAGATATTTTAAATAACATTAATTGCC
The DNA here is from genome assembly GCA_004027375.1 of Macroglossus sobrinus. NCBI lineage: Eukaryota > Metazoa > Chordata > Mammalia > Chiroptera > Pteropodidae > Macroglossus > Macroglossus sobrinus. The sequence continues at coordinate 279,661 of PVKZ01001056.1, read as the reverse complement.
TCAGTTGCCTGATATGAAGAAGTAGTACACATTCAGCTTCATGCATCAAGCTTCCTTGGGATTATAAATCCCTAGATTGCCTACCAAGCTTAACACTGAAATTATGATTCTTTTTGATAAAAAATTCAAAGATAGTGATGACTAAGTAAGCTATACAGGGATTTTAAAGTAAATATATTATTGCTTTACAATTTTGAAAAATGAAGCCATGATTACTAGTTATAAATTAAAAGGCCACCTGAAATATTCCATTTTCATAAAGGGTTAAAAGGGTAACAGTTTATATTGGATAATTTTTAAATATACAAATATTCATGGATTCATATTTCATGTCATTTCCCACTTAAATTGCATTTCAGCTTAAAGAATAGCAGGACTATAAGAGAAACTGAATTTAGAGAAAGAATCATTCATTTATTTATTCATTCAACAAATATTATTGAATGCATACTATGTCAGACTTAAATCGCAGAAGATTCAGGAAAGACAAAATAGGCAGAAATTCCTGCCTGTTACAGTTTTCATTATTTGAGGAAGATAGATAGTAAAAAAGACAAATAAGAAAAAAAGGTATCTTAGAGTAATAACTGCTAGAGATAATAAAATGGAGAGTAGGGATAGTAGAAAATGACCAGTAAGTATACATGGGGAGGAGCAGTAGTGAGTGTGTAATAATGAATTTAATTGGCTTTTGTCCACAGTTTCTGTGAGGTAACATCTAAATCTCAGAAATTTCCCATCATAACTGATTGTTTAAGTTAACAAGGTGACTTATGATGAGCACTTGATGACTTTTGTTAATGACATAATTCAGAGTGAGGCTTCTCATGCTGATAATCTTAGGGAAGGAAATCACGATGGCTGAAATACCAACCACGTGATTAGAGAGTTGAGACTTTGAGCCACATGATGTCAACCTGACTTCCAGGAAGGAGAGAAGGCTGAAGATTGAGTTCAACCACGTGGCTAATAATTCAATTACTCATGCCTATATAACAAGTAAAAGTCTGGACCTCAAGCACTGGTGAGTTTACTGGGTGAGCAATATTCTATGTGCACATTACCACAAATAATAACATTGAGGTACTGCATCTCTGAGGTTACAGAAACTTTGCCTTTGGAACCCTGCCAGTACCAGATTCCTATTTTATGTATCTCTTCTTTGAATGGATGTAATGTATATTTTTTGTTATATTAAAACTTTAGTTGTATTTATAGCACTTTGCTGAGTTCTGCTAGTTATTAAGAAGAATTAACAAATCTGAGGAGTCCACAGGGACCTTAAATATTTAGCTCTAGTCTGAAATGAGGGTGGTGCCTTGGGGTCCCTGAACTTACACATGTCAGAAATCTTGGGCTGACTTGGAAATCTGAAGGACTGCGACCTTACCCTTTGCTTCAGCTAACTCTGGGTAGGGAAACTGCAACACTTGAAAGAAAAGAGACTTTTAAGTAAAGACTTGAAAGAGGAGAGGAGTCATGCAGATTTTTGGAGAAAGAGCCAACAGGAGTAATAGAAAGCAAAGGCCATGAGACAGATGGGTGCCTGGAGTTTTCCAGGAAAAGCAAGTAGGAGAGTGTGGCTAAAGTATAGCCAGCCAGGGAGGAAGTAGTCCAAGGTGAGGTTAAAGAGGTGACAGGAGGGCCACATTATTTCATGACCTGCAGATCCTTGTAAGCTTTTTATATCTACTCTCAGTAAGAGAAATAATTGGAAGGTTTGCATTAAAAAAGGACAAGATCTCATGTATTCTTCTTTCCTTTCTTCCTCTCTCTCCCTCTTTCTCTCTCTTTCTTTTTCCACTTATATTTTTTAAAAGATCATCTAGCTACAGTTCTAGGAATAGAGTGCAGAGAATTCAAGACCAGAAGCAGGGTGAACAGTTAGGAGACTACTGGGATAATTGAGGTAGAGATACTGGTTGCTTGAACCAGGGACATAGTAGTAGAAATTGAGAGAAGGGGTAGGATCTTGAATATATTTTGAAAATAAAGTCCTTGCAGTTAATTGGCCAATAGATTAGATATGGAGTGAAAGAGAGCAGTCTAGAGTAATGCCAAGGATTCTGGCTTGAGAAATTGGAAAGATGAGTGGAGTTGCCATTTCTGAGACCAGAAATGCTGCAAGAGCATGTTTGGAGGAAAAGATCAAGAATTCAGTTCTTCACATGTTAAATTTGAACTTCAAATAGAGATGGTAAGTAAGAAATTAGAATAAAGTGGTTAATCTTTATTTTACTGAAGGAATCTAAAAATTTCCACCATGTAGAAAATCATATTTTCATGGCAATCATTTCCATAATTTAAAAAAAAATCAGTATTCAAAGATAAATAATGTGAGATTCTGCTTCAAATAAGTTTTTACTGTGGCTGTAAGACATTTTGTGATAGTTTTAGCATGTGCCTTACCTGTAAACTCTTTTTTATCATGATAATTTAACATTTAAATAAAACTGATAACATAGCATATAACCTGAACCTAAAGAATCCACATTTAAAAAGTGAGATTTATGACCCTTAAAAAAATTAGGGACTGATTGAGCAAAATCGAGCAAAAAGAAAATAAAAAGGAGACACTGAGTTAGTATCACTATTAATAATGTTAGCAATAAATGAAAAATTTCACAAGTTGCTTAAATTATTTTGATATATTTATATGAAGGATATACAAAGTGATTTTCATATAGTAAAAATATATACTCTTCAAATTTAAGTGTAAAATGATGAACATGAATACATGACATAATCTTGTTTATAAAAATACATGGAGACAGGTGAAATGGTGACACTAATAAACAGAAAAAAATAAATAAAATTATGTTTTTCTAAGATCATAGTCTCTGCTTCATTTTGCATACAGAAGACTCCTTAGGATATATATAGGCATTAAAGAGTAATTTTTGATTCCTTCTAGAATAATTTTCTTTGCAATATATTTATAAATTTGACCAAGTTGTATTACTGATTTGTTTCATTAATTGTACTAAAATCTGTAATTTTTAAAACTGACCCAAAGAAAGCTTTCTTAAATTTAATTAATTAATTATATTTATTCTTAATTGTATAATCAACCAAAATGAGTTTAATACTTAATTCTATTAAAGCAATTTAGCATTAATTCATAAATGCATTTCTACTATTTCATTCAAACTGGCTCTATTTTAATCTACAAGGCTAATTCTAGGTTGATTGATTAGCTTATAAAATTTATACTAAACTTTATGATTTCTTACTTTCAAGATGACTCTTTAAAAATAAATGAAATAATTTAAATAATTTTATTTGCAAATATACACACACACAAACTCATACAAATATGCTCATTTTTGTGTATCTGACTCAGATATTGCATATATACATATATGTATATGTGTGTGTATGTGTATGTATATATATTCTATAACTTGAATATTAAGAATACCAGAATTAATTTAACAAATATCATTAGCATAAAATTTAATTTATATCATAACATACTATTGCAACTGACTGTAAGGGTGCCAAGTTATATAAATAATGACTATATTTTGAGTTTCATAGCCAATTACATCTTATTTATTTTTGTGACTATCATAAGCCTGAGCAGAAAGTATTGCTCAATAAATGCTTGTTGAAATGAGGACTAAATGAACAGGCTTTAGAACTTTGGATATGTTTTTGTATTCATTCAGTATCATATGTCAAATATTAATTTTCACAGTATTAGAAGAGAGAATTCACTTTATTGTAATGAGTTAAAATAAAAAAATGCATTACTTTTTTAAGATTGAAAACTCACACTGCCTCTTCAAGTGCCTAAAGAAATAATACTGTATTTGACTTCAAAGTTCTACATCAGCTAATAAGGAGTAACGATATGCATGTTTCTCTTAAGTCTGTTCACAAATTGAAACTCAACTCTTTCCAAGGCTCATTTATGTCCATCTAGACTCACTATATTTTGTTAAGAAGATTTTTTGACTATACTATTTTCCCTCTGGATGTAATAAGGACAAATATATTAGTTACTTAATGTGGAGTGTATAATAATGTAGTTGTGCATAAAAAATTTTTATAAGTGGATTATTTGCAATTTAAATTATATTTAATGCAAATATCTAAAGGCAGTTCACTTTTGTTACTTTCTTTCTCCCATCTCCTGACATTACCATTGCAAACTATTAGAAATAATTATTGAAGAACGATATCCTAGATTCATTATTTGTTAAGTTTCCTCCTTACTTCAACAGGTTTGTTTTCAACAGGAAAGAATCTGGGTACTCCAGGAGCAGAACTGTATTATTATACTGGGAAAGTTTGCAATAATTTAGAAATTCTCCAACAATAACTTCTAGAATCTAAATTCATTATGTAAGTTGAGTCCATGGTAAAGTTGGTTATTACATTTTTACTATTTTATTATTTCTAACTAGTGGATTGGGATACATTCTCAACTTCACAGAGATATGGAAATATAGATCTTTACAAGAGATAAAGGAGAAGAGAAGAGAAGAGAAGAGGAGAGGAGGAGGGGAGAGTAGGGAAGGTGAGGAGTGAATATGGGAGGGGAGAAAAAAGAGGAATTTCAAAAGAAAGATATAAACTGTATGATCTCATTGCCAAATTTGCTCAAAAGGCAAAACACATCAGTGGGCTAAACTTTCTAGGGAGGGAGGTGGGAAAGAAAAGTTTATTTTTACTCAACATTAATACAAAGAAACAAATGTCAGTAGAAAGATGAAGTACATTTAGCTGCACAGCAACTGTAGTAACTAGATGCCTGCAGAATACAGGATGAGGTTTCAGTACTAGTAATAAGCAAAGGCCAACTACATTATAATATAACTAGACGTATGAAAGTGGATGCCTGGTAGGTAAGAAAAAAACATCCAGTCTAAAGAATGATTTTAAAAAGTAAAGTTGAATGCAGCATGTAAGGTGAAACTTCTTAAGTGCTCCCTGTGGTTAGCAACTTGTTTCATGGTGTTCTTTAGTTTTTTTGTTTGTTTGTTTGTTTCTTAAATTTTTATTACAAGCACCTAAGAAAGAACCTGGCACAGGTTGTCAATCAATGCTGGTAAACTCAATTATATTTAAGGGGGATCAGGATAGGAGTAAAAAAAGTCTTAGACACAGTTTTCTCTTTTTAATTCACATTTAAATCTTCCAACACATTTTCACCTTTGCCGAGATGTGGTATTTTTTGTCTAAATTTATGACTAGGAATCAAATGCCCATTTGAAAGTACCTTTTCTATATTTCGTAAGAATATTTAAGTCTTAATTAGTATTCAAGAGAGGTTTTTGTACTTAACCCATGCTCCTAAATACTTGACTTAAGTAGTTGGATGGAGTCATGCAAACAAATTGATTCCCAGTACATAATTCTCATTTAGCAATTAGGTTAGATTGTACATCTCTAGTTGTTCCTCAGTTGAAAGGGCAAAAGTAGCCAGACAAAAAATTTCAAAGATCTTTACTATACTGTTAGTATGATGGATTAACAAAGCCCTCATAGTCTGAAAGATTAGTCTTTCTTCTTTTCTCTGCATTACTTAGTCTGAAAGATTTGCTTAATCAGCTGAAAATTTAAAGAGAAATACTAGGCAATGTTTAGAGAATTATTTAGGCAATAATTCTCCAAAAAATAAACTGGCTGAATACTAGATTGATTTAGAGAAAAGCATAAAAATCTTTCTTCTCTCCCTCCCTCCCTTTCTTTCTTTCTTTCCTTCCTCCTTTCCTTCCTTTACATATATATAATTCCTTTTATATCTCCTCATTCCCTTCTTTCTTTCCTTCCTTGTCTTTTCTTTTTCATTCGTTTAGCAAGTGCATTGATATCCTGTCTAATTTCTAAATGTGAAAATGCATTATATATGTACAGATTTTTGTTTTCTAGAGATAGTAGAGCAACTGCTGTCATTTAGATGCAATCACATGAATCCCAGAGCGGCGGTAGCACAAAGGTTTATAGAAAGTTCAAATGCTCTTTCACATAATGACACTAGAACACTTATTTTTACAAGGGGGCAGACCATATTCATTACGGATAGGGAAATAGTCACAAACTTGAAATAAATTGGCTTTTTTTTTTTTTGGTATTCCAAATTCTATCAGTTTTGCTCTTCATCATGTCAGTTTGCTCTAGTCTGTGCCATGAAGTTAATGGCAGCAAGCCCACATTTTCAGGAATAAGTCTAAGAAATGCCAAGAAAAAGTCCTAGAAACTTATTCTTATAGTAGCATATAAAAGTCTTAAAATAGCTGGATTTTAAGGGGACACTTAACCATTACAGGGGACTTGGGAAGTCACATACTCTAAGAAAATTATATAAAACCTTAAATTATTATGATTTTTTCTTCAATGGGTAATTTGAGCTTATCATATAATTCTTCTCAAATTCAAAGTTATTTTCTTTATATCACTATTCACTGGAAGTCCCTATAATTGACTCATCACCTTAATTAGACTAGAAATCTTCACAAGCACAGAGAACATACCTGTTTTGTTCATTCCTGTAGCCTAGCACTGTCAGTGCTCAATAAAAACTGCTTGATAAAGATTTTACCTTCCAGAGGGCTTGCTTCAGTAAGTAAAACATTATACTGATTGTATTGTAATCCAGTGTAATTTTATGTATACATTTATATATATATATATATATATATATATATATATATATATGTATTTGTATGTATATATTTGTATATATATACACGCACACACATATAATGTATTTCCAATGTGCCAAGAAAATATTTCAGTAATATGCTGACTATATCGCAAACTAAAAGTTTTAAAATATCTATGTATGTTTGATCATGTTTTGATTTATAGAACATGGCTTCTAGGGAAAGTAAGGTTAAAAAAGCAAATTGCCACTGTAAGGTGCATAGCTAGCAATCACACTATTTGGGGAGGAAACTGTCAGTACGACAAATATTTTAAGTAAGTTTTATTGCAATATGGATTAAAGCCTCAAATCATGCTTACTGAATTGGCCAAAGTGAGCATCCAAGATTATTGAATTTGTAATCATTGAAATGATTATTATACAAAATAATCTCATTTCATTTCAATAATTAACTTTATATAATTTCACTAATGTGTGAAAATCTTGACCCAAGAGATATTAAATCTATACTAACATTGGAGAAATAACAGTAAAAATAATTTTGCTACCTGTCATTTAAAATACCATGTTATTTTTTCAATATTTTCCTATTATATTATTGGACCAATATCAGTAAATTAAAAATTATTCTTCAAAAATTATTTATATTTTTTATTATTTAAAAGTTTTATGATGTCTCATTTCAGCTTTCAATTATTTCTCATTGAAGCATCATATTTTATTAGCATGTAGTTGAAAATTTTTTATAATCAAAGATTTCTATTCTTAAATTGTTTCTGTTAACACTTTTCTGAATATTTTTTCTATTTTCTATGTTATCTCATTTTTATTATTTTCCTCAAAGATAAATATTATGTCCTTTAAATGCAACTGAAATTTTCTCCTATTCAGTGTTTTATTCTTTCTAGAATATCTGCATAAAGTTATTCTACCTTCTGTTTGCTTACTTTCCATAATGAGATGTGTGGCACGTTCTGGGCAAGGTCTTATCAAACTTGACAATGTTATTCATTACTAACTCTAGTTGATAAACAGACCTGTATTCAGGCCTTACTAGAATTCCAGGCACTAGACCTATTTTTCATTCTTTCTCAAAGAGAATTTTTGTTTTCATACTAAGCTAAAAAAAGATCTCTATAAAAGTTACCCAAAGGTTCTCCCACACAGACTATATCTAAACTGTCTTTTATGGTACATTTTTTGTTTATTTGAAATCAGATACATTCACTCCCTTACACAAAATTTTTTTTTTTTTTTTTTTGGTCCTCCAAACTAAAGATAACCTCTTCATTTGTGAGACAGCAAGGTTATTTTTTATCTAGAGATATATCACGTGGTAGCCAGTATTCTGTTGAATTTTTAAAAATCCACAATAAAATATCAAATACTTTTTTTTCTAGGAAGTTGTTTGTTATTCATCCATTGAATTTTATTGCTTAGTGTGTACCAAGAACTCCTCTATGGGCAAAAGATACAGCAGTGAACAGAACTGATAAGATCCTTGATCTCAGAGATTCATCAATTTAATCTACAGAAATAGATAAATAAAAAGTCATAGACATTAAAAATTCAGGTAATATTGTTGTTTATAAAGAAAGACAAGAAGTATATCCAAATATCTGTAAAGAACATGTGGTAATTCAAAACTGGCTATTGAGCCATAGAAAATTGTGTGAGGAACTGAAGGAGCGTAATGAAAGCAAACCTTACTTTCTATACTGCTGCTTGGTTACAGCTTTCTAGCCTTTACCTAGAAAGAGAAATGTGAGAAGGATGAACAGAGTGGATTTTGCAGTTCTCAAAGATTCTAAATACAGCTCAGGCGATTTCTTCCAGATGCTTTTTTCGTGACAATGATGAATGTGACTTCTGAATGACTTATTAATTACAGCTAAGTCAGTCACAAAGTTTTACTTCTTTGTCCAAGACAGATGCACCATAATAAAAACTACAAAGATAATTATTCACTACTGGGATGTATGATTTAATAACTTAAAGACAGTGTTCTTGGGAAACTTTCATGAGTTTCATACAAAAATATCTAAGGTAATGCTAAAGAGTGAAAGGTATCTTTTCTATTAATTTTATATTATTTTTCACTTAGAGCTACAGAAATATTTATTTTGGTATGATTAGATATATTTCAACATTTTATATAAATACATAATTATGAAGTTTAAGTGATAAATATAAAACAATATATAAAGTTAATAAATATATACACTTTTGAACTTAGAAATCTGAAAATGTCCTTAATCTGAGAGATGGGATAAAAGTTTATTTTCTACATAGAGAATGATAGTTTTATAAAGAAGTAAAGTATTCTTGCAATATATTCATTTTATAACGTAAAGGCTTTTTTCAAACACTAGGAGTTCTAAAGCATTACTTCAAGTACCATAATTTAAAAATAATTTTAATGTCATGAAACAAGGTAGAAAAAAATATTTATTTAAAATGTTATTGGTTGTGTGATATGTTTATCCACATATTTTTAATAAGTAGTCTCCAGAAGGCCAGGTTGGCTAAAGTATAGTGAGCAGGGAGAGAATCTTAACAGAGGTAGCCAAAGATTATGTCATATAGGCCCTTTAGATAATAATGAGAAATTTAAATTTAATTCTAGATAAAATTAGAAGTCACTGGAGAGCTATTATCTAGGCAACATTTTGAAAAAATAACTTCCACCACAGTGAGGAGAATAAACTATAGAGGAACAGCAGTGGGACCAGGGAGACTGGTTATTATAGTAAACCAGAAAAAGATACATTGGTGGCAAAAAATAAACTTGAATCTGAAAATAATGGGATCTAAGTTATTTTTGGATCTATCTTGAAGGTTCAGCTGATAGAATTTACTACTGTGAAATGAAGAAAGGCATTAAATAGAAAAGTTTGGGTTTTGGGCAACTTGCAAATGTAGGAGACATTTATAGAGATGTAAATAGAATTTATGAACATATATGGTATTTAACATCATAGAAATAGATGAGATTACTTAATGGAAAGTATATAAAAAGAAAAAATTGGTGATCTAAAAGCTAAGTTTTTGGAGAGCTTTAGAGATGGGGAAGATGATAAGAATTATTCAATTCTTCATTTATTCATTAATCAGTTATTCATTGACTACCTATTATGTTCCCAAAAATGTACCAGGTATACCAGATCTAAATAAAAAAAAAAAAACCTGTTTTTTCTGGATCTTGTATTTTAGTGGGAGAGAGAGATGATGAACAAGATCAATCAACTAAATAACACTTACAGAGAGGTTAAAAATAAGCAGAGAAGAAAAAATTTTAAGTGTATAGAGAGTTGAAAATGTGTTAAGGTAGCCAAGAAAGGCTCTGATGTAAAGATGACTTTTTAGTGACCTGAAGAAAATGAAGGATATATTCATGCAAATATCTGGAGAAGGAGGAAAAGAGACTAATGAGGGACAATCATTGAAAAAATTCTCAGTATTTCTGGGACTATGCCAGTAACTTGAATAAGAGCAAGGGAATCTATGTGGCTGTTGTGGGATGGAGATGCTGTGTTGAGAATGGATGGAAGCTGAGCAAATACAGAACATATAGACACCAGAGAGAAAGCTAGCGAAAAAATACAAGTGAGAGATGATGATGGTTTGAATCTAAACAGTAGCACTGGAAGTAGTCAAGAGTGGTTAAATTATGGATATTTTTCTAACTCATTGTATTTATTTGTTTGTTTTATTCTGTAGTACATATATCATGTTCTTCACGTAAGTAACTTAGTAGGCATCTCCCACACCCTAAAAAGGACATATTCCTACTTAGCCAAACAACACTGTCATACCTAATAAATTTAACAATTTTTTTTAAATATTACCTAACGCCCAGTTGATATTTCTAAATATTTTAGATAAAAAGATGGATAATGAACATTAGTAATTATGAGAAATTTATACTCTTGAAGTGATTCTGGCTTGGTTATTTTTTAAAGGCCAAATTGACATAATTAACTGACTGGATGTGGGGAATGATAAAAAGAAAGGCCATAATGTTAATCCTTGAGGATTTTGTCATAAGCAAATAGAAGAATGAAGTGGTTTTTAACTGAGACAAGGAAGTGTTTGAAGAAAATATTAAAAGTAAATTATGGATATTTAGAGTTTGTGACAGTTATTATATATATCTAAATGGAAATGTGTCTAAAGTCCAGGAGTTCAGGGAGAGGTCTGAGTTGTAGATGTAACTTTGGAAGACATCATTATATGGATGGTAGCTAAAGGCATGAAACTGGATGGGATCACTTAGAAAAGAACATGTCCAAGTCTGAGTTTTGGAACTCTACAACAGTGAGATGAAAAGAAGAGGAGAGACACCAAAGGAGACTAAGTTCTGCAAGTTCAGAAAGATTAGACAAAAGCTGGTGGTTACTTCAAGGAGAAGTGAATGCACAATGGTGATGATAGATTAAGAAAGATAATTGAGAAATGGTTGTATGACTTGGTAAAATGGAGGCCATTGCTGAGAAGTTTGAGAGTAGTCAGTGTTAGGTGATAGTGAAATAGCTTAAATATAAAATGAGAAGAGAAACCTAGATAATTGGTAGAGATAGCTCACATAGAAAGTTTTGTGGTCAAAGATTATAGGATAATGAGAAAGTAGCTATTGAACAATGCGAGGTCTTTTTTTTACAAAGATTAGATTTATTGTATATTAGTGAAATAATAATATATAGTACAGATGAGAAAATGATAATGAAGGAGAAAAGAAAAATAATTTTATAAGCTAAATTCTTGCACAGTCAAGAGTACATGGTCTCTATGGAATCCCACCCATAGTAGAGATGAGAGACGGAATACACTTCGCAGAAGAAGGAAGGTAGAGTATTCACATGTGATTTTAATAGGTTGGTAGTTTTGGTGAGCTCATTGAATCTGTTTGTTTCTTTGTTCATTTGTTTTCATTGTAAATGAAAGTTTATAACTATAAGTGTAAATAAAAGAGGAATTCTTAAGCTTTGAGAAGAAAAAAATAGAAATATTTTTTGTAGGAAATTTGGGAAAATGAATTGGCTAGGGATGTTTAATACTAAGCAAAAATAAAGATCTTTATTAGTACTATGTGTGTGTGTGTGTGTGTGTGTGTGTGTTACAGTCACACTAAGCTCTGGTTGCGATGATATATTTTTAGGTTGTGATTCCTGCATATGAGAAGGTTGAGAGAAAGGAGTTAAATCACTGAGTAGATTATTGGTATGAATACTGAAATAATTTTAAAAGATTACACAATTTATAGTAGAAAGAAGGAAAGTAAGCAAGGTGCTAAAAATCTCTGGTAAATGAGTAAGATTTGCTTGCATTTAAGCAGATGACTATAGCAAGAAGGGGCTGTGGGATGGCATAGTCTGATATCATTTGATAGAATTTTCTTCAGTGAATTGAATTATTCTAAGGGAATGGGAAGAATAATGTTTAAGAATGATAATGAGCACTCAGATAAATATATATCCGTATACAACTCTGTATTATGTAAATGGTGGAATAAAAATAGTCATCACTTGAATGCACTGAAGGTTAAATAGAACCTTCAGGGTCAGCCAGACATCAGTTAAAGCCAAAGAGCAAAGAAAATGTTCAGAAGTTGAAACTGCAGTGAATTTTGTTATCAAACTAAGAATTTCCGAAGAAACAGTTGAAGGGATTTGGAAGTTTGAAAATATGAAAATTTGATTAGTGTATATTTCAATATATTTAATTAAAGGAACACAAATATATTTCCAAAAAGATTTTTAAACACTAATTTATATTCCTTAGTGGCACAAGATATTTTATTACATATTTTGAATATTTATCTTGATGCTTGCACACTCATATGTATGTAGGCCAATGGAGAGAAATTTCTCTCTCTTCCTATGATTCTGGAGATCTAAGATACAGCACAGATGGATAACAATGACCTCAATCATTAAAAATAAAGGTCATGTTTTTATTACTTACTTTGACAGTTTATCTTTTTGTTTTTACAAACTTACTTTCATTGCCTTCAGAAACACCACAAATTCTTTTTTTTTTCTTCTAATATTCTAGCTACATCTTACTCTGAAGTTGACACTTTTTCCTTTACTTCCTCACTAATATTGGCTATTGACTTATCCTAGGCCTGTTAGGCTTCTCATTGTACATAAAATACCTAATGATCACACTCAATTTTACTGATTAAATTACCATTTATATGTACATACCTACTCATCCCATCTTCATGGATGTCTCATAGGCACTATCTCAATGTATAAAGGACTAGACTCCTCATTTAACTCTGTCCTTCCCATGTACCTAACTCAGTAAAATACTTTGGTTAGTCAAGTCAGAAAACAGGATAAGATTAATTAATTTCCCTTTCTTCTCATAAACTCTATATATTTAAGTAATTATCAAAACCTTATAGCCACTGACCCTCTCAAGTCCATTGTCAACCTGGTCTTTTCATTCCCAATGTAACCCTGCTAATCTAAGTCATTATTATTTCTGCCGTAAAACATTACAACATTTCCTCCAAATTATTCTTGTCACTTTTAAGCCACCATCTCCCCAACATGGAAGATGATCTTGCTAAAATTCAAATTTGATTTCATTTTCTCCTGATTTAAACAAAGAACAACAATAACAATAAAAATATTTCCACATAGTATCCTGAGGATAAATTCAAAGATAAAGGTATTTACAAATTTATGAGCTGATTTCTACATACTTATCTAGATTCATGTCTCCCCATACCTGCTCTTATTTTCCGTTGCTTTCTCTATCACTTTTAGGTCTTTGCAAATACTATTTTATCTTCCCAAAGGACTCTGATTCCTTGAGAAAGGTTTCCATGAAAATTTAGAACTGGATTGCAGTTCTATGTTTTATTCCAAAGATGTCTGTAGCTAACCATGTCATTGTCCTTATAACCAACTATGCATGGTAAATTGCTTATTTGTTTCTCTCTTCCAGAAGTAAGTGGTAACTGCCTTGATGTTAGGTTTGTGTTTTAGTCTGCACTGTATTTCTACTGACTCAACATTTAGCACAGTACTGAGCTCATATTTAGTACTTAATAAATATTTGTTCAATGAATGAAATTATAATATATTTTAGAAATGTGAAGTAAAATTTAATATAAAATATTTGACTTTTCATAATCATCATTTATGTTCATAATATTGGATAAACCAAAAGGGGGCTAGAACCAGATGCTCAAATAGTAGTATAATCTCATCTTTATAATAATAATTATGTACTTTATTTTAATCTGTCTGAATAATAGTCAAAATGATGAAATATTGTTCTGAGTGTTTTAATGACCAAATTGGGTTCTTTCCATGTGTTGATAGATTATGCAAAACTAAGTTGTTAAATTAGAAAGAAAAAAATAGTTTGATTAGAACACTATAATCTTAGAAACAACTATAAATAATGATGCTGTGTCTTTGGGAGGATAGATTAAATAGATATTATCAAGCTTTAAAACAATAATGATCTCTCATATTTTCCTTTATGTCATGATATCTTTTTTCTTTCATTTGGTGAAATAGAGATGGAAACTCAAATAGTACATACTTTTTATTTCTTTTCCATTTTTTGAGGTAAGTGTTATTAAACAACAGTTTGATTAGTTTTCTCACTTTATTAAATTTATCAGCATTTGATATGTTTTTTTTTAAGTTCAGAATAAAAATTCTTCAGATTGAGGTAAATTAAAATTGAATTACAAGTTTGTTTACCTTTCTGACATCATATAATATTTTTAAATTTTTTTTTCTGCAATCTCTCATGATAAAGGCCATTTTAAAAGTAATATTTTCTAGTAGCTTGTCTGTTCAATAAGTTGCCAATAGTTGAAGTTCTTCCTATCTGAAGCACAATAATATTTAATTTGCTTAAAATATTTATAATTGTTTTTTTTTAAAGTTATCACTGCCCAGTACACAAAGATGTTCATTTAAAAATAATTGGGATCAAAACAAAGCGATTTTATTATTAGAATGTTTAAAGTAAAAAGTATTTTACTCACAATTAAATTTCTGTGATAAAGACTTTGTAAGATCAAATTTCAATAAGAAAAACTGACTACTTGGTATAGTCTTGCCTATTTTAAATCTGTTAGGTGTTCTGAAACTAGCTATTAAAAAAGGAGTAATAAATTTGTCAGATGCTTTTTATGAATCATATACACTAATAAAAAATAGATTTTAAGGAAGTGTCCCGGACTTGTCAAGTACATACCTAATCTTTGTATACCAGTTATATACATCATAAAGAAACAATAAAAATTTAGCATATTCCTTTTAGTAACTTTTTATGTATTTAATTCATAATATTGCAGTGATATTTTATGAACAAATGTTACATAATCCACTATGATAAGATTGTGCTTGAGAAATATCTTCTATTTTAATTAAATACCAATTTGGCCTTCTTTTATAAACCTCATAAATAAATATTTAATTTTAAAGGCTATAACCATACTGTGGTTACTTTATTTTTGTTACAACATAAGAAGGCCAATTTTGGATAGCATTTAGACTGCTATGAATATACTTCCAAATGCCATTCAAATCAAACAGAGACATATACTAAAAAAAAATGCTAACTATAATCTTATCTGTGGGTATGTTCAGAAAGCGAAATGTAGAAAAAAAGAAAACTATCATCAATTATGGAGTGATATATTTACAGCTATTACTCCTTTTGACTCTATACATTAAGTTTCAACACTAAAGAAGCCATGAACTATTTTACCTAATATATTTAAAAAGAAAACAATCCATATGTATTTTTCATTATTATACAATTATTTACTTTTATGATAAATAGATGTTCATAATATTATTTGGTATTTAGCTTGTAGAAGACAAAACTGTGATTAACTTTTATTTTTCTATGTTGTAAAAAGTTTCACCTTTATTTTATATAAGCTATTTGGGGGTCTAGGTGGTAACATTAAACCAATATAAGTGAAAATATTGATATCTAGTTACAAAAAAATAGCTAAACTCAATTTCCATGTGGTTTCAATTTTTAAATTCATAAAAATTTTCAACTCATGTCAAGACTACACTACCACCAAATTTGAATTGTCATGGTTCTCTTGTGGGGCATTCTAAATATAACTTATATACTTAATCTTTTTTATTATAAAATTATTATAAAATAAGAATTTAAGATAAATAAGTAGATTTAAAATTTTTTTGACATCTAAGTTGTTTTAAAATGTTTCTTCTCATTATGTATGTGTTTATAGTTACTCATATGAATAACTATTTAGATCCATTGCTCATACTTAGCATAAGTTTATCAGTGGTACATAAGGCAAATGTTTGTTACGTATATTCCCCTCTAACTTTCTTATCCCTGTTAATATGTATTTTTTATAATCCTCAAGTAAACATACTTTCACATTACAGTAACTTTCAAGGTACAGTACATAGTATACTATATACAAGATCTCTAAAAGAAGAGGCATTATTAAATTTGTAACAGCAGGAATTAACTTTAATTATGTCTAATAGAACACAGTCCTTAAATTTCTTTAACTGTCAAACTTTTTTTTCAAGTGTTATTAAGCTAAACGTTTTTTATTATCATAACTTATGGAGGAAAAAAACACTATTTCCTTGGTATTTTGTAGAGGTGAGTAGAATTTTACACATTAGGATTTTTTATATTTATGATTACTAGTAATATCATTAAAATTACCATTCTTAATCATGCTCGCTATATGATAGACATTGCATTAAGTAATGTAAATACATTCTCTATTTTCATACTAATTACAGAAGTAATATTTATTTTGGAGGCAAAAAAATAGTAAGTTTCAGGAAAGCTATATTCTTGCTTGCTGAATTTTTTAAAACAGATATCTGATGATAAGAATTCATTTTATTATCTATAGTTGTACTTAAGATGAGCTATGGATAATATTTTTCTGTTCAATTTCTGATATTCTAGGAGCAGATTTTATGATAGTTTTTGACATTGTGCCTACTAGGAAGATTTTTCAAACTCATAATATACTGACATACGCTACATATAGAGTCCTGGAAAAGTGCACCTTCCCAGTACATATACTTCCTTCATTTGTGTGCTAATGTATTTTAAGAGATTCATTGCACACTTTGCACACCTTTATCACTTTATAATGTTTGTTCCCATTTGTATTTGGATGTGTTTTTCCAGTTTTTCAATTTGAGGGTAGATTGTGATATTGGGACAAACACCACTAGTTATATTACCACTGGGAGAAAGGATGCATTGTTATCAGCCTTGCTTCAATAGTCATCTGGAGAATGAAGTTCTTCCATTGGAAATTCATAGTAAGTTGTTAGACACTGGTTTCCTTAGCCGTATTTGAAATAAGCTGTTTCAAATTTGTTGTTCTTTAGTAAACCATTAAATAAAGAACTTTTATAGGACAAACTGCAGCAAGATCAGAAGATAAATCTGAGGAAAAACTTCTGGAAGAACTGAAACATTTGACTCAAAGTTAACAAATGAAAACAAACAGTTAGTAGTTCGTAATAAAGTATCCATTTTTCACATATTACTTGTTATAAAGAAATTGACTGAAATTTACTTCACAGCAATGATAAAAATGAAACTTCTGCAGTATACAACCAATAAAATAGATGCAATAAATCTTTCATTTTAAAAAATCAACCTGAAAACAGTAGCGATACTAAATTTTAATTAGTAGAGTATAAAACAAAGAAAAAAAAACCACCTTGCTCAAAAGTTAAAGATTGAAATTTCAAATTAATCTGAAGTTGAGAGATTTAGATTTCTCCATTTAATAGGCAGTTAACAATCCCCACAAAAGAAGTGAAGTTAGAAGTGATTCTGCACATGTGGGTGGAGGTCTAATTCATCTTCTAACTAAATTTCCATGTATTATCAAAGGACACTAGTCTGAAATAAAATGAAGACATACCTACTTATATATTCATGAACAGATGTTTCACCTGTGTGCAAACATGCCTTAGAGAGGGGTAGAAGTGAATGTGGAGTCTGCACAAATGTAGAATAAAAGGAAAAATAATTTTAAACATGAGAGAGGTCTTGCAGGAAAAGGCAATGGAAATGTTCCAGAAATAACTGAATCCTCTGCATCTACCTAAAACACAAAATTCAACTGATAAAAGAAATTAATTTAATTTGTTTTTCAAAAATTATATTTTTTATTTCTGTTTTTAGCATTACATTTTAATTTATAAATTTGAAATAAAGACAATTTAATTTTAGAATTTAGACTTATTTCCTCATCAAGATGATAGGGCATATGGATAACCATTGTTTTACCTTTCTAATGCATGGAGTTCCAACATAAACATGTAATTGTGAGTAAGTATTAAACATAGTAGGGATTTAAAAATAATAGTAAAACAGTAAAATCTAAAGTGACAAGGTGGCTAGGTAACCTAGTGGAAAGAAATGGGCTTTGTTATCAGTATGACTTGGGTTATTGCTCATTTCAAACTATGTCTAGCCATTTGATTTGTCCAATTTAACTCACCCTAGTTCTTCATTTAACTGGTAAAGGTAATAACTGCTTAGAAAATTTGTTATAAAAATTAAGTTGGTTAATATATGTAAAAGCACTTAGTCCAAAGCTAGAAACTTGATAAATTAAAATTTCCTTTTTTCCCCTTTTCTCCCTTTATCTCCTTCTCATCTTTTATTCTCTAGAGATTTTTTATAGTGTAGATTAGTTCAAGAGTTCAGAATATCTGCAGGCTGCATCCTAAAGACTGCAAACACTGACTTTCAAGCACAGAAAAGAGACCACCTCATTTCTATCAGGAATAAACAGAAGTTTATATAAATAAATCTATTTGGTTTTTATCTATCTATTCTCAACACTTTGGTACCATGTCTGAGATATATAACTTCATTAATTGTTAAAAAGTTTGAAAAGATAAAAATATACTATAATATCCTCATTCAAAGATTCTTAAATATGAATTCATAACTGTATAAAAATTGGATCTTATAAGTCTTTAATTTTTTGTGATTCTACTGCAAAACTTACAAAACAAAAGTATTTATCACCATGTATACTCTATGTTTAAGTTGAAGGCATTAATTTGCTCTTGTTGGCATGAAAATCTAACTATTTCACATGCTAAACATAAGAAAACTGTAAAACTATTATAGTTTGAAATAAGTGAAATTTTAAATTTTTTAACTGTTTATGCTGGCATTTCTAATTTTGTGAATTACAATATCTTTGTTTCTCTTTAAATTAACCTCTTACATTGTATTTATAACTTAGATATTTTAGAGCTCTAGAGAAATAAAAATAAATTTAAATATCTTACATAATTTTTCATATTTTTTTTGCTAGTAGTGTAATTGATATTTATTCAGGATGTCTTTAATGTGGGTATTTTTCATGATGAAAAATGTTTGACCAATATTCTATAGAAAGAAACATAATACTGTGAATAGGCATACACACTATTATTATGCGGGTGTGGGAAGAGGTTTCTTGTTAAATATGAATGTGTAGTCTAGTCATTAAGGAGCTAAGCTCCAAAGCATTGTACATTGGCATTAGTTCTTCCAGATGTTTTTCTAGACTCCTTTCTCTATTGTCTCATTTCAAGCTACAAAAAAAAAAAGACACCTTTTATAATGTCATAAGATTTCCACATTTCTCTAATTGCTCAACCATTTTTACTTTCATTCTCAACCATTTCATGAGGGTTCTCTGCATACATTTTTTTTGGGGGGGGTCAAAACTTTGGTTTAAAACTTTACTTCAGTTATTTCAAGGTTCACTTTGTCTATTTAACAATAAAATTTAAAAGATACTTTAACGCATAGATGAAATCTTTTTGAAGTTGAACTAATTTTTATATTCTTTTTTAGGTATTAAATTATCAAATATGTTTGCTGATCATTTCACTATAATCATCTTTTATTCTCATTTATACTTTTATTCTTTATTAAATTGTTATTTTCCATTTGTAAATATCTAATTATGTTTATATCTAGAGCAGGTTCATGATAGAATTTACATATGGTGTACCAATATTTAGTAAAGTCTATACTACTTTACAAAATAAAGATTATTAACTCTAAGTATAAAGAGCTGGTTGAAGGTAAAATCTGTTTGAACCATAATTAATCTGCCAATTATATTTACATACTTATATCAAAATCTTTTCCCAGTTCAAAAAATCAAGAAGAACATTAAAACATAATGCTGAAATAAATTTCTAGGCCCAAGATGGAACCGCTCCTGCTTGATAGGTGCCTACATTAGCAAATCAAAACAGACAATTTTCATGTTCCTGTAAATGCTCCACTTGGCCAGAAATACGGATATCCAGTCAGCCAGTCTCCAAGCATCAAACCCTCTCTGGGCTCTATACTATTTTTCTTTTTCTTTTTTTTTTTGATCTCTCTATATAAGGTCAGATATGCAACCCCAACTAGTCACGTTCTGTTGCTGTGTTGCTGCTTCTAATGCTCTGTGAAACTTGCACTTGTTCAAACATCATTTAGGAAGAGTGTTCCACTGCTTGTGAGACAATGTACTTCCCAAATCCATAGGTTGTTTTCCCTTGAAGAAATTAAACTCTGTTATTAAATTGTTTTATTTTTGTCATTTGATGACAAAAAATGTAAACATAAGTTTTAAACAAATTTTCTTTAAAAGTTTTAACATAAAAATGGGCAATTTTAAAGATAAAGTTCAATTTCATATTTATAAGTAAATAATTTTTCTCAATTTAATGTTACTTACTACATATAAAAGATCTCTATTGTGCTAATGGTAGAAAGAGAATGTAATTAAATAAAAAAGATATAGAACAACCAATGTGGCTCTATATAAATTAGGTAGAGATAAAAAATTTTATCTTTATTTATACATAGTTTATTATAAGCCTGAGTAACCAACAGACTATCTGGACCTAAAGTTGATAAGAAGACAAGATCAGAACTTGTGCATCTTTGAATTTTAAACATTTTCATAATTTTTAGGTGTCTATTACTTCTGCAATGTAAAATACTCTTGTACTACAAGGTCTAAATAATTTGTTTCTTAATAACTCAAATTGATAAGTAGATAGAACACTGCAAATTGTTATTTTTGTAATAATTTGAAAATGAAATATGAGATTGCAAATTCTAGTGTTATAAATAGAATTAGTTTGAAGATTCTACAAATAACATTTTCTTGTTTATGTAATTTTCCACTTATTATATATTTCAGAGTTAAAGATATAGTTTCTCAAATTTCCATAACAACCCAGGAGATGGGTAGTAGTACTCTCATAGTAAAGACAAAAAAACTAAGGTCAAAAGGGATTTAATTATTTCCTCTTTTCCTTTGCTACTGGTACACAAAAATTCCAACAGAGAAGGAACAAAGTATAAGTAAGATGGTTTCCATCAGACTACAGGGTTCAAATTGGAGCTCTGATTTTTACTAATTACTGTGGAATTTTGAGCATCTTAAACTCTTTAAGCCTCCGTATCCTTAACATCACCACCTGTTGATGATGATCATACTTCCTTAGAGGGTTGTCATAATGAAAATGAAATCCTGAGCACAGAGCTAGCACATATAAGTAGCTAATAAATTTTAATTAATGTTATTATTAACACAAGCAACACAATAGGCTTAAAATTATTAATCCAAAGGCTACTCAGTCAACACTTTTTAAAGAATATTCTGACCACACAATAAGACTAAATAATAATAATTATTATTATATGCAAATGGCATTCTTCAAGTGCTTATTTTTATTATAACATATTCATTTTACATTAACAAATTAATTTTTTTAACAAACATTGCATATTTCCCTTTACTACTCGTCTAGCTTCTAGCTACTCATCTTGTTAGCTTGTGATTTCTTGGACTGTTGTAAAGTTGTCTGCATTCTATCTTAGTTCTCAGAAAACTAGAGCTTCTGATTTGTCTCTCATCTTAAAAAGTAAAATAAGAATTCTTTAAAATTTAGGGCACAGTACAAGCCAGTTGTTCCAAATGATGAAATACACTTTCTATGGAATAAAAATCAAAAAATAATTTTATGATAACTTTTATTGATGTTCAAAATATTTAGATGGTGGTTTTATTTTTCCTTTTTTTCTCATTTCTTGATTCCCTTAGTGTGTCCTCTACAAAATTCAAGTTACTGCTTGACTTCTAACCAAATGGCTTGTATTGTACTTAAATGCATTATTTTCTTAAAAGAAAATAAACAAACCAACCAACCAATAAATAAAATTACGTAGATGATTATGATGCTGACACAAAACCAAAAGTAGTCACATTAATCACTGTACAATTCCCATCAGCACACAAATATGTTGTATTATTCCCCATTTAAATGCAAAAACAATTTAAAATTTCCACCTTTTCTTATTTCTCTGCTGCATTTCAGAGTAAAGATCTTTGAAAAAGTTGATTCAAATTTTAATTTCTAATTCCTCTCCTCCCTCTCTCTTTGGAACTCCATTAAGGTTTTATTTCCTACTCTTCCTTCAAAACATCACATGTATTTGATACAAATAACCTCCACATTTCTTAACCTACAGACCTTTATATATAGTTTTATATAGTTTTCATTATACTCATTTTCTATTTACTACAAATATTCACTCCCTCCTTGAATTGCTTTCTTCATTTGATCTTGGGGAGATATTCTTTTCTCCTAGATGCCCTTCTGAATCATTGGCTAGTCATTCTCTGTTGATTGTTCTGCCTTCTCTTGATCTCTAATTTTGGAGGGCTCAGTCATCTGCTCTGGCTACAGTCTCCATAAGTGATATAATCTTGTCTAATGGCTTTAAATAACATCATCATGCTATTAGATACCAAATTTATATCTCTAGCCCTTACCTCGCTCTTGAATTCCAGACTTTAGTGTGAGAATAACTATTTTATTGCTCCAAGTGTCTGCAAAATAGGCACCTTAAACTTAAAATGTTTAAAATAGAGCTTTTGATTACAAAATTCCAACCATATCCTCCCACTGTAATTTCTATTTCAGAAAATAGCACCTCTGTTCTGTTAGCTCCGATCAAAAACCTTAGAGCATCCTTGTCTATACCACTATACCACTTAGCTGCCCCCAAACTTTCATGGCTTACTGTTTCACTCAGATCCCAAGGACTTATCTAGGCTTCAAATCCTATATAACTTGGTCCTCTATACTTCTCTGATTTACTTTCTACCACTCAGCACTCACATATACTAGGTTTCTTGCTGTTCCTGCAACATCTTAAATACTTTAGTCTTAAAGCATGTCCTTGCTCTTTTCTCTTCTGAGAAAACTTCTCTAAGATATAGACATGATTATTTCTTCCCAGAGGTCCACATGAGTAACTTTGTCACTCTGAGCTAATATAGCTTTGTCAGAGGCTTTTCATGACCTCTGTACAAATGACATTACAATCTACTCTATGTACTCAATTATGCTTAATATTTTTTTCAGAGTTCTGGTCACTATAAAATATATTATATATTCATTTGTTTATTGTCTTTTTCCTTCTGTTAGATGGTAAGGCCCTTAAAGGTTGATATTTTTCCTTTGTGTTACCTCCCAATGTTTTTCTTTTTGTATTTTTCTCTGCACATATTTTCATTACTGCTGTATCCTCTAGGTAATAATTGGTGCTCATAGACTTTCAAATATATTTGCTGAATGACTTAAATGAAAGAATGAAAAAACAAATCACTATAATACATGATCCACACACACACAAAAAATATATTTGTGATTAGCAAGTGCTCTATATAAATGTAGATTATTGTTTAAGGAGTTTGATAAAATGCATAATTTTTTATACTTTTATAAACATTATCAAATAAGTATGATTAACATTATAGATTCTCAGCAAAACATAAAATCTAGCAAATGTGAGAAAACAATATAATTTTGGTTTCTAATGGTTTATCATATAAAATATATTTTTAATTAATATTTAAACTCTGATAATAAAACAAATATTATTTTGACCTCAATCCTTACAGACTAATACACCAAGAATAATTCAACTTAATTTGTGTAGGGTAAAGACTCACTTGTTTTCACATAACAAAGCTCTGTGGACAAGTTATTATTAACATTTCATTTAATATAAATCTATAGATCATCCCAATAAGTTAATAATTCCTATCATAATTATATGAAGAAATCCAGGCAAAATATTAACACGTAGAAAAAAAAGATGTACAGTTATCTTTTTTAGCACTCAGGTTTAAATGTTATTGACTGGGAAGGCAAATTGGATTAAGAATAATTTTTTGTACCTCATCAATCTGACCAAACACATTTTAGTTTTATCTCATTAAGGAACAGTCAAAAACATGTAGTATTTTATAAAATAAATAAAGTCTCTGCATTTACTCTGTGAAATTTGAAGTTATTATTTTGTATCTGATAACTTTTTTAAAAGTATTGCATTTATATGTATATTCCTGAAATAATTATAACTTCGATATTTAAAAAATATTTGATTAATTCTAATTTCAGATTAAAGTTAAGGTTTACAAATGTTATAGTTTTTTTTCAAATACGGAAAACACTTTGAGAAACAGAGAACAAAGCACATTAAGTTACTTCTAAGTACTGGATCTTATAAATATGACTTTTTATGTTTTAATGAGCCCCATTATACTACAAAAGCATTAGTTCTTCTTTCTTTACTGTGATTGAGTATTTCAAAACACTTAGTCAAACATATTTTAGTTTTATAGCTGTCTTCATAGTGTAGCCCCTTGGGGATATGGTTTTTCTTCTCATTCCACTGTCACTGATGGTAAAATACTGTTGCACTCTGAAATGGTTTTACAAGTGATCTTATGTACACTTTAAATTGTCCTGTAACATCACATAATTCTTTCTTTTCAAATAAATTACACTAAGGTATACATGTCATTTTTCACCTACATTTATATTCTATCTGGTAAACTTAAAGTACTTTAACAGGAACACTGGAGCTAACATTTATTGTTTTATTTCTTGCTGAATAATTCCTCACCTAATTTTTAAGGGAGAAAAAGGACTTGAAGTAATAAAACATTAATGCTGTCAACATAGCAGTAAAATAAATCCAAGGAGATTTGAACTCTGGTCCTTTTGTAAAGTCATCAAAATGTTTCAGTTAGGTTAATTACAATAATGTACCACAAATAATTATAGAATCAGAGAGTAAAAATTTTTTCTTCACTTTGGAGACCACATGAACTATTATCTGTCAGAAAATCTAATTATAAGCCTGATAATAATTGGACTAGATAGCCAGATGACAGTGTTTCACAGATTTAAACTTCTCTTTATATGTCACAATGTCTAATTTTAGTCTGTTCTCTGTCCTTACTTCTATAACATTAACCATATAGGTATCAGCATGCTAACATGTTAAAATTATGAGTTTGCAACTAAATACATTTTCTAAGCATATTTAATGACTGCTTTTAATAATTCATGGTGAAGGCAACCTGGTGAATAGATAATACAAGGAAATGAAAGCTAATAGTCTTGAGTCATAGTTAATCTTTGTTCTGTCACCTATTAGCTCCAATTCCCTTTTCTTCTATGAACCACACTTTTCTCATCTGAAAAAATGTTAGTGTCATCATTTCAGCATTTTTTATTCTAATAGAATCTATATATTTCATACCTCATCAGTGTAATGGTTTCATTCATGTTAAAACTATCTTTTTGGTATATTTAAGATATCTCTTAAGTGTGTTGTAATAAAGTCCTAGAATATTATTTTGTTAAGTTGAAAAACATATTAAAAACAAATTCGAGTATAATTTGAAAATTAATTTCTTGGTGAAGGAATTGTATAAACTCTGTATAATGAATACAGACACATGCTAAATTCCTACATAGAGATTTAGAATGAAGAAGCACTGGGTCCCTCACTTATACTTTTTTTGGCATTTCTTCAGCTTTTCTATTACTTCTTGGAAACATAAAATAATTCCAAGTAAGAAAAATCAAGAAATACACCAAGAAAATATACTTATTTGAAAAATAAGTAGTATTAAAATATTTCTTTTTCAATTACTTTATTTCTCGTGTCATATAGAACTAAGAAAAAGTATACCTATTAAACACTAAATATAATTAAATTATCTTCACATGATAAATATTAAAAAATATGTTATTATTGAGTACATTTTTTGTACTATAATAAAGTTATGGCAATATATATGAAGCATCCATCCCTTAGTATGTGTCTGTATACAGATATATATAAAAGTTATATATATATCTATACATATATGAGTTATATATATTTCCCAAATAATCCATATTAGGAAGTTTGTTGCTTTAGAAATTTGGCAAATCTGTGATTTTTAATGATTACAATTATAATTTAGAACACAGAAGAGTGCCTATTTTTAAATTGTCTCAATTATTTCAAGAAATCTATGCACTAAGAAATTATGTCTTAGCATTTAATTTAATCACATTTACTTTCCATTAACAAAATCAGAAACCATCCTTATCTATTTTTTACAAACCAGTAAATCATGGGACTAAAATTTTAGTAATATATTTTTGTTTTTATTTAAAAATTCAATTATTTTGTGGTAAAGTTCTTTATAGTGTAAAGAAATAAATAATGAAGAAATAAAATACATGAGGATAGCAGCAGGTATGCTGCTATAAACTTATTTACAAATATTTTGTTAAATAATTTTTTGTTTTCATAATATCAAAATAGGATAAAATAAAGTGATTTGCATCATAACATTTATTTCTGACAAAGATATGTTAGGAAACATTTTAGAGGCGCTCTGAATAAATAAATTCACACACACACACAAAAAAACAGAAGCACATTAATTGCCTCAATTTTGCAATTTACATTTGTTTGTTTGAAAACTTCAGATTAATTAATGTTAAGCCAGGAAGTTAAACAATTATACATTTTTAAGTGGAAGCCAAGTTTAATCTTAGATAAGAATAGATCGAAGTAGTTTGTGTTGTTAGTGGAAAATTTGAATTATTTAATGGAAAGGAAGAATGACATTTTCTGTCATTGATAAAGTATATTTTAATGAGTTAGTAAGGCATATTTATATCCCCATTTTACAGATAAGAAAAAAAGCAGTAAAGAATTTTAAGTAACTTGCCTGAGGTTATATATACAGAGAATCTGCAGAAAGGTTAACACTAGACACACACAATGGGGAAGACTGTGAAACTGTTCTGTGAATGACAATCCCTTGAAGTTGTACACAAAAGCTCTGAATAGAGTACCCAGAGAGAATTTAGTAAACAAACTGATGTTCTGCAACAGTAGGAGGCAACTGGGCGGTCCTGGAATAATGATCTTTCCTTATCTTACATTATGCTACTAGTTATATTTTGGCTTATTTTTCTTCTTTAAATATCCAGGTCTCTGATAAATCAAGTTTGATTTCACCAATTTTCTGTATCGCTGAGATAGTGCTGGAAGAATGCAATTAAGTGCTGCTTAATTTAATTTATTGGTCATCAAATCTTTACTTGGATGAACAATTGATGATATATATATATATATATATATATATATATATATACACACACACACACACATTGTATTGATATTTCAACATATATTTGCATAGGGTTTTAGATGTAATGTATACATATATACTTGTGTGCTTTTAGGGTAATCTTTTTAAGTTCATTTTTAGAGATGGGATTGAGTGTAAAGCAGAGGCAATCAAAGTACATATAGGTGGTAATTACAATTAGCAAAGCCCTAAATTATATCATGGCTTCTGTTTTGTAAGGAATCTCAAGCACTGCTAAAGATACCAAATGTGAATACCATTTACTCTTACCACAGAGTGATTTCTTTATTTTTGTCAAGAAATCAAATTATAAAAGATTTATATATCTTTGAAATTAGTAAAATATATTGAAGTGACTGAAAAAGTGAGTTCATATAACTGAATGAAAAATATAAAGGTTAAGATTTCCTTGAAATATAAATGAGAAGAGAGATTGCGCTTTTATCTTCACCCATGATGGAGTGATTGAAACTAGATTAGCCCTCTCACCATAAACAATTATAATACTGGACAACCAAAAAATAAGGCAATAAGTTTTCTAAACTAGATAATAGGCAGCATAAATCTGTCGTTTGAGATGGGGAACTCCAAGGTGAGTCCATATTTACTGTGGTTATTCGCATGATAATTTTTTATCAAAGATACAGCTTGCTTGATCCTAAGCAGAGTATAGTAGTTCTAGTGAGGTTAAGAGACAGAAATAAGAATTCTGGGATGTGGAAGAAGATAGAATCTGGGAAGCAGGACTCTAGAAAGGAGGAAGCAAGACAAAAGGGTGTAAGCTAGAATTCTCCCTGCAAATCTTTGGTTAGGCTAAGATTCTCTCTGCAGATCTTTGATGAGAGTATAAGAGGCTCTTCAGAGAGATAATGCTGCAGAGCTGAGAGCAGAAAAATGATTGGACAAGTTGGAGAATGAATAACTACAATAATATTGAAAACACTTTGTTTATATCTCATTGATACCTCATTGATACTCAGTGTTCAGCTGAGTAGAAGTCCAATACCTTAGAAGTAAGGGAATACAATGAGACCTAGTCTATGCTCACCCTAACAGATTTTTAAACCAAGCACCTGCAATATCCTCAATATAGAGGATATTGGAGGGTCTATAAAATATCTTGGACCTTCTATGGATCCATTCTAAAAAAATATAAAGCCAAGCCTATTACACATTTAAGTCAAATTCAAGTCTATACACACACTTTAATTGAACTGCCTGGTAAAATAAAACATGTTTCCCCCCACCAGTGGAAGCTATATTCTTCAGAAGAGAATAAGATAATATAAAATGTATACTGCATATCATCCACAAAGTTTAGTATACATTTGAAAATTACTAGGTATGCAGAGATAGAAAATAAAAACTAAACCCATGAACCAGATATTAGATGAGCAAACAAACCTTAAAGGTATATTAAATATGTTTAAAAACTTAAAGAATATCTTCTTAAGTAGGAAATAAGGAGGGAATCAGCAAAAAAAAAAAAAATGAAACTACTAAAAAAAAGGAAATGTTTTAAATCTAAAAACTAAAATAAATAAAATATAAATTCAGTGAATGGACTCAACTACAAATTGGAGAAGGTAAAAGTCAGTGAGATTGCAGAGAAATCAATTTTAAAAATTGTCTAACTTGAAAAACCAAAGCAAAACGAAAAAAAAAGAAACAATCATAATGAGCTATACAGCAATATTAAATGGCCTTGTATATGTATAATTGGAGTTTTAGAAGAAGAATGAGAATAAGTCAGAAAGTATAATGTTAAAATAATCACTCAAAATATTTCAAATGTGACATTAAAAATCACTAAAAATCCTAGTGAACCCTAGAACAACAACAACAATATAAACAAACAAATCACATATCATGGACAAACTATCGAAAATCAAAGATAAAGAGAAAATGATGAAATCACCCAAGTTTGAAGATGGAATGATTGCATGCAAGAGAAAAATCGTGTGAATAAAGATTCACTTTACTTCAGAACTGAAGAGACAAGAAGATAAAGGAACATATCTTTAGACAGACAAAAGGAAAAGAAATAAAGATCAACTATAGTCTATATTTCTAAAAAATTCTTCAACTAAAGTAAAATAGACATTTTTTTAGATTAAAGAAAGCTTACAGAATTTGTAACCAGCCAACCTGCATGATAAAAAATCTTAAAGGATGTTCTTCACAATAAAGGGAAACAAGACCAGGTGAAAACTAGAATTCACAGAAAAGATTACATAACATTGAAAACAGTAGATTTGTGGGTCAATATGAAAGACTACTTTTTCTATTCTTTTATAAATGTACATAAATATAACTGAGTGTTTAAAACAATTAATATTTAAGAGAGATTTTATGATATATATTGCCTAAAGTAATGACAACAATATGCAAAACATAGAAGAGAACGCATAAAACTATATCACTGATTTCTTACTTGTATGAAGTAGTAAGAGTAAAATAGAAAATGAAAAACATGAATTGTGAAGAAAGTGAGAAATGTCAGTTGCAAAGTGGTTTAACATTAACTCTAGACTCTTTTACCTTAAAAAAAAAAATTGTTAACCATAAGCAACCATGGAAAAATAATTAAAGGCAAACTAAAACATCTATATAAAAATAGAATGGAATAATAAAAAAAGTTTTCAATTAATACAAAAAAAGCTTCAAAGGAGCAATCAAAGGGACAAATTAAAAAATAGCAAGATGGTAGAATTAAACAAAATTATATTGATAATTACATTAAATGCTAAATAGATTAATTACACCAACTGTGTAACATAAGTGGGTTGTATAAAAATATGGAAAAAATATATTATGTAAACATAACTATGGGAAACTTGATGTGTCTATCACAATATTAGAAAAAGCCAACTCCAGGACAAAGTGAGACATTTCATGATAAAAAGAAGTCAATTAATCAGAAATGCATAATCCTAAATGTTCATGGAATTAATAGTATTGTTTTAAATTACTAAAAGGAAAATTGTCAGAGCTAAATGGAGAAATAAATAAAACCACAATTATATTCAAAGTTGTCAATACCTCATTCAGTACTGAAAAAAGTAGACAATATTAGGAAGAGTATTAGAAGACCTGAGCAATCATAAGCTAATATTTTACAGAACACATCATATCAAATAACTAAAGAGCACACATTTATTTCAAAAATAGATAAAATAATTACCCATAAAGATCATATTTTGGGTTGTAAAATAATTTTCAATATATTTCAAAGGGAAAATCTTACAGAACTAGCAGTTCTGTAAGAACTTACAGTTCTTTCTAGAACTGGCTTAAATTATAAATACAGAACCAGATAACTAGAAATTATCCAGATATTTGGAAGTTAAATAACATTACTAAACAACTCAGTGGCAAAATAATCATAATGAAAGATTCAAAATTACTTTGAACCTAATTATAATAAAAAATACAGTATATACTTGACTCATTATTTAAGAAGGAAATAATTTATTAAAACTTATTTTCCTGAATAATAATTACAATTCTTAGTTCTATTCCTTTACTTTCTGAATATGTCATTTTGGGAAGTGTAAATCTATGAGTTCTAGATATTGGCATTATTAACCTTTGGAATGAATCATTCTTTGTTTGGGGGGCTCCCTGGTGCATGACAGAATGTTTAGCATCTCCCTTGGCCTTTACTTGCCAGTAGCACCCACACTCCTAGTCATGACACTAAAAGGCCTCTCCAGATGTTATTCCCTGGGATGACAACCACAAAGTTAGAGCACCACGTTTGTAGGCAGACAGATGTGGTTAGATTCCAAACCTAGCACTGACCAATTTTGTTTCTACTGGAGTTTACTTAACCATTCTAAGCTTCTATATTTGTTTAGCAGTATGCTTTGAAAAAATATAATGCATACCAGAATATTAATGTTTGTCATCATGTGAACTCTCAATGCATATGTTGTATCTGTTCAACTGTGTAAATATGGACTATAAAGAAACTCACCAACTAAAATGACATCTTGTTATGGGTAAACTACTTTAATCTTTTGGTTTATAATTTCATTTATATGAATTTATTATTAAAATTAATATGTCAACCTTCATATTTTTTCATTAAACAATGTTAATCAAAGAAGTAGATTAGGATTAAATAATTTATTCTATTAAGTGTCAGAGATTCTCTTCTTTGATCTATTTCTATCTGAGTGCCATAAACAAGACATTTACCACATCTGATTCTCAGTGTTCTCTACTGTGACATGAGAAGGTATAAATTTCTTGATGCTTTCAACATTCAAAGTTGAAACATAGAAAGTTCTTTAAAAATTACAAGCATCAAAATTTTATGAACTATTTTTTCTTAAATTATTTATAATCTCTAGAATTGTGAGAAAAAATTAAAACCATTCAAATGATTTAATATGGATATAGCCTTTAGGGAGAGAATGGAATGAGATATAAGTTATTCTAATGAGTATCCAATAAAACCACAGTTTCTCTTTCAAGAAGTTACTTTAGTCTAGTTTAAGATGCTCAGGACAAAATGAAAGATAGCATATAGACAAGGTATAGTCAATAACTTCTGTGAGAGTGAAAGCGGTCTGAAGCAATTACAACTCTAGGAATTAAAGATATGCTTGATGAAACATGCCAGTGCTGAGGACCTTAAAAAAAAACCCAAAACTAGTAGGACTTGTGCCATTAAAAAGGAGAGGGCTACTGGATGTCCTAAAGAAGGCACATAGCAAGGAAGGGCTCTAAGGTACAGTTAAGCTTTAAATATTTAGCATTAATGAACTACATGGCCTACCACGCAGCCAGGTATTGTTGGGGAATATAGGTTGCAGCAAGATTACAGAGGCTTCTTAATGCTTTCGATGGGAGAATTGTAGCTTTATACACAGTATAAAGTACTTTACACACAGATAAATATCAAACATTGTTAAGAATTATATAAGTACTTCGTAGAAAGATACATACAGTAACATGGAGTACAACGAATTTCAAATGGAGGATGGAAAAGAAACCAGAAAGCAATCATATCATTATCAACATTCTTTTAAATTACAAAAGACAGTATGACAGATTGATCCAATAGATCAATTTGTGAGCTTCTCTAAACACTCCTTTTAAAGATAGATGCCCAAATTTCTATTTTTTTAATGTACTCACATTGATACAAATTATTGCAATGTATAAAAGTTGCTTTTGGTTTATAAATGCAGTGAAGAAAAAAAACCTTGTTATCTATAAACATACACTTATATCTTTAGAAAATATACAAATTAGAAAATATATTCCAACAGATTATTTTCTTTAGACTCTTAAAGACATAATATTACACTATTTAAAACATATAAAATTAAATGTGTTCTTTTGTAGTCTCTGATTATGCATCAGTCTTATGATTGCTCAAGTGTAAAACAGTTTAGCTAAACATGAAGAGCCTTGTAGCTCCTGTCCAACACACATCACCTGAAAGTGCTGACAAATCTATTGAGGAAAAAATTTTGGTCAAATGGAAAACTCTGTATTTGGATAATCTGAGGGCCAAACCTATTACTGTCTTGCCCTTTGATTTTCCAGAGCAGGTATGTGTTTCTTCATGTAGCAAGTACCACTGTACCCCTGCTTAAAAGAATAAAGAGAAGGAATATTTCTACTCTTTCCTAAACCTGTGAACATTACAAACTTTCAGGTTAAAAAGCATGGTCACAATAATTCTAGTTCCCAACATCTATTTTCATATAAACTTTAACACTGCTAAAGTGCTTTGCAATATTTTGGAAATGAAATTAGAAAATATTTTTCATGCAAACTCTTTGATGATTCCTTTTAAGCACACTGATGCAAGGAATTGAAATTTACTACATAATAATAATAATAATAATTAATAATAATAATAATAATAATAATAATAATAATAAACCATCTCAAGGTACAAAAAGAAGAAATATTTAAAACGTTTCTGTGCCTTTAATGAGGTCTACATCAGAAACCAAGCAAAGCTAAGCAAACAAAATAAGCAAAACCAAATAAGAACAATTACAAAAATTGATACTTACCCATATTTTGCAAAATTTGCCCAGCGTTTCATTATGGATCTACTCAAAATTTCCTCAGCTTTTGTGTAATTAACTCTTCTATCCAGAGGTAAACCAAAGACAAATTCAATTTCATAACCATGCATCACTCCCATCCATTTTGGCCAAGGAAGTTTGGAGGATCGATGTTCAAAATAGTAAAAAAAGGCACTATTTCCCCATTGTGAGAACTTTTTGGTGAACTCTAAGGCAGGGCATATGATATTGTAATCCCCAACAACATCATCCAAAGCCTCACGGTAATTTTCAGCTCTCTGATCATCTAACCAGTCCATGTAATGGAAGAGGATAGATTCCCTTCCGAATTCATTCACTCTTGGAAAAAAAATTTTTAAACCTTCTTGAAATTCTTTTCTAGTTATAATACTATTGTTATCTTTGCTGAAACCAGGAGCACTGTATACCAAAAATGCTGTCCCTTCATCTTTATTAACACCCACCAAGATCTGGGTTTTTTTGAACTGTCCAAGTTGGAGCAGTGTGTCTGGCAGGTCAGTGAGAAAATCACCATCTACAGTTGGACCAAAATTTACTGATAAGAGAGTATCAGAGGGGACAACAAATACTTCATTCAGAAGAATTTCCTGGGGATCTTTATTTTGAAGACATTTGATTATCTCAGTCTCATTTTCTCTAGAGCAACCAATAAATTTAGCTAAGGTGAATGTTCTGTTCCTAGCTTCATAAAGAGACATTACCGCCCAAGGGGCATTAGAAGATCCACTTTGCAGAATGGCTCTAGTGAACAATGGTTGGCTTCTAGGAGAAAGTAAATGAAGGCTAACTGAAGCTGCTCCTGCACTTTCTCCAAAGAGAGTTACACTTCTAGGATTTCCACCAAAAGCTGCTATGTTTTTTTGGACCCACTGAAGTGCCAACTGTTGGTCAAATAAGCCCACATTCCCTGGTGCCTCGGGATTTCCTGGTAAAGCCAAGAATCCTAGAGCACCCACCCTATAGTTCATTGAAACTACGATAACTCTTTCAACCCGTGCCAGAAACTTGCCATCGTAAACATGTAAAGATGATGTTCCAGTTTGAAAACCACCACCATAGATCCATATCATTACAGAAGCATTTTTTGGTTTAGGTGCTGGAATCCACACATTCAGATATAAACAGTCTTCACTGAGGTCAGTATTTGGATTCCACATCTCTGATCCAAGGAAGCCTGGAAAACTTTGATCTGTGTTTTGATAGCAGGAATTTGCATATTTTGTGGCATTCCAAATATTGGACCACTTGGCCAAGGATTGTGGCTTTTTGAATCGAAGACTACCAAGAGGTGGCTGTGCATAGGGAATTCCAAGAAAGGCTGTTACTGTGCCACCAAGAACTGACAAGTTCATCCCTCTGACTTTACCATTCTTGGTTGTAATAATGATGTCTTCTTCAGTGTGTGACTTTCCGATAGGCACCCAGAGCAGAAGAAACCGCAAAAGAAATTGGATGCATACAATTGTACCCTTGCTCTGCATATTGGTTTCTGAAAGAGAGGTAAATAGGAAATTTTAACAGTCTCATGCACCTATATTTTATTGATACTAATTAAAATATAGTAGTTCTTATTAATCTTACAAATGAAAAATAATAAATTCACTACCACTAGAAAGGCCTGTGTAAAAAAATAATGAAATGGTTGGAGATTTTTCCATTTTTGATTTCAAAAAGAAATAAGTGAAATAAAAAAATTAAAATTATTTCACTTTGGAAAAATTTATTTCAAACCTCTGTAAAGAAGATTTAGCATTTTGAAGAGAAAGTTTGTCTCAGGCTTATATATATATATATATATATATATATATATATATATATAGAGAGAGAGAGAGAGAGAGAGAGAGAGATGATATAGATTATAGATATAGATAGATATAGATATAGATATAGATGATATAGATATAGATATAGATATAGATAGATATACACACATATATAGTAGAGAATAATATATATATGTATATAGACATATACATATATACATACATACATACAGTCCTACAATAAGTGGCATTCAGTGGTTGCCTACTTATGACAGATGTAATTTTTAACTTGGTTAGAGGAAGAAGAAGTGTAAGATCTGGTATTCTTTGAAATATGTACAGTTCTAATCATGGCTGCCTGGCTTATGACAGAACTGTGAAGTATGTTAAGATCATTTAAGGATCCTTAGACTTCTGTTATTATCTTTTTTTGTTCTCATGGTCTTTTCTGTGATCCTTTTTGCCTAGTGGTTTACTCCTCTATATAATCTTAGTCTATGCTCAGAATAGCTTTTGTACAATCTATTCATTGAATGTTAAATAACAACAACAACAAAAAAAAAACAGTAGTTACTTTTTATCCTACAAATTATGAAAACTAATATATCTGCTACCATTATAAAGGCCAGTGGAGGTGGGGGGACAGAAAGGGAGGGCTGTGGATATGTACTAATTTTTCTGAAGCTGAGTAACCATGAAGGGCTTCTCTACCTGAATTACAATGTCAATGGAGAGAACCAGTGGTTGATAATATGTGTGGGAGGTGATAATGACTTAGAAGGAATTTTACACTGAGATTACTCAATGCACATTGTTAATTTGTTAATAGATTAAAGTATGTGCAACTAGCAAAGTTAAATGTGTTAGCATGGTCAGACTTAGTTGTATTTTGATAGTGGACAAAATGAGTGAAATAAAATAACTAAATCTGATAAATTACTTGAAAAAGTGGGGGAAGCAAAAGTAATCTTCGAGACCTACAAAATCATAACTATTTGTAATTTTATTAAATAATCATTTGATATGAAAAGACCATACAAAACTGGTTTACTCTGAATTGCATTTCAACAGATTAATCATAGCATCTCTGGTCGGTTCATTTTTATCTTCAGCTTAACTCAATGAATGTTCTATTGAGTCTAACATAAAGATCATCTGATTTATATATATATATACATATATATATACACATATATATATACATGTATACACATATATATATATGTGTATATATATATATATGTGTGTATATATATAGATATATTATTTTGTGTTTATAAACCAAATATCAAATCCTAATAATTTTTGGTTTCGAATAATTTTCAAACTCTTGTTCTACGTTTACTAATTTTATTGCACAAGTATAATTATAACTTAAATATTTTGTTTTTCTAAGTAATGAATAAATGTAATAGTTGTTATCGCATATGTTAAAAAACAGCTACTATAACATCTAAAAGATTGTAATGTTATTCCCATGTCACTTCATTGAATTTACTTAACAACTTCATGTATGTTTTTATTTATGTTTTGTGTTGAGTAGACCTTAATGTTATGTAGTATAATTTATATGAATAATATTGCTTTTTTGACATTGATATCTATGAGTCATCACCTTATAAATAATGTAATTAGTAATATTCAAAAAATATTAAAACATGTGTTCATTACAAGAGAGTGTATATAATTCCAACTCACCTTCATACTCTGGTGGAAAATGTTATATACTATATATACTATTAAATCTAGACTTAAATACTAAAATATACATGTATTCACATACTCATTGCTGAAGTAGGCTCATATTTTTATATTTAGCTGCAGTACTCTATTTAAATAAGTATTATTTAAATTATTTTGTATTTTTTATAATCTGATATAATCAAGCCTAACATGTAGCTCTGTAGTTTTACCATTAAGAGATGTTTACATTTTTAATATATGTCATCACATGATTAAACGATCTAAAGAGAAATAATTAAAAGTGACTAGAAAATGTTAGTCTATATCTCTAAAATTTTATTAATAATTAAAATACTCAATAAAACTATTATTTTTCCTCACAATTCTGGTGTAAATTGAGTACTGTCACCAAATAATTTAAACACTGAACAAACATAATATGTTTGTTATATAAAATGAAGTAAATTTTTAAGCCAAATATAACTATCTGAATTTATATCCACAAACTTATTATTATACTGTTTAATATTTAAAATAAAAGTTTGAAGTTTTGTTTGGAATTGCAAAAGCAATGAATGAAAGGAGTGAGATGGGGGAAAAACCTGAAAAATAATGAATACTATAGTTTTTCAAGTTTATCAAATGCTCCTGGATATAAAAATCTACTGGCAATTTTGGAAAAATATTCTAAACTTTTAAAAATACAACTTTCATAATAAAAAGGCAAACAATTATTTCCTTCATTTTGCAGTTTTAATTTAATTTTGAATGTAGTATCAAAATTCCTTGACACTTTTTAAAAGACAATTATAATGTTATGCTATAAGATATAGGTGTGATAAAATAATTGCCATAAAGAACTATTTATTTGCCATATATTTGCCATAATTGGATATCAACCAAATTTTAGAATAAATGGCCAGATAAGGACTTCTTAAAGGACAGTAAGGCATATATTGATAGTAGTTTTTATGAGTATAGGGTAAATGTCCTATATTTGAAAAAGTTACAATAGAATATATGTTTCTATATAAAGATAATAGCTCTTAAAACAGTGAGGAAAGAGCCGTCTAGATAATATGAACTAGCGCAAGCACCACTAAAATGTATTGGGTCAAATTAAAACAACTAAGCCTTTATACTGACCCTAAAAAGCTTATTTTGTTGCAGGCTATATGAAGTGGGGGAACTGTGGAAACTGTTTATAAATAGACTATACCACTCTCTTTCAGGAATCCTTCAGAAAACCATTGGGCAAGAAAAGGATATATGCAGATAAAAGACACTATATTAGGTATGAGAAACATAAGATCTGTGTCTGTTTTCAATCAGGAAGAACATTCACAAACTTGTCATTGAGTGAGTAATTTGAACATTTAATATTAGAGAGATATCTTGGGTCTTCTTTAAAAGTTGAATCTGTTCTTAGGTTGACATCTATTCAATTATAATTCTCTAACATCTGAGACACTTCAATATTTATAAGAATGAGAATATTTTGGCGTAAACATTAAAATGAAGAGAATATACAATTTAATATGTATTATTAATTTTTACAAAGAAATGAATCAAATTACAAACTAAGTTTGTAAATAAGATTTTATTAGCTTATATTTTAAAAACTAAAATGTTGAGTAGATCCCAAATATTTTCTTAAATTAAAGAAGCAAGGCATTAAAAACAAACAGCAATAACAACAAATCTATGAGAATAAACAGAACTTTGCTAATTCAGTCAGAAATTTTATTTGGTATCTAAAAGGACATAAAGCCATGTCATTTGAAATTCACAGAAAATTCTAAACATTTTTATTTAAGGTATAAGGTTATTCTATAAATCTCATGCCATCCTTAAGTAAAGTATTTATTTAGGTGAAATATAATCGTATTTATCATAACCATGAGAAAGTTTATAGTATAGAAGGCATTACACAGATTAATGATAGTAACTCCTGATTGAGCTTATCATCATGCAATATATTCATAGAAACTTGGAAAGCATAAACTAAAAATTAAAAAAATTACAAATAGAAATTATAAACAATGAGATAATTTTGTTTATATTTAGTTTATTTTTAATCATTTATACATTTTATATTTAATGCTTTTGGTTAAACAAGAACTGATATAATCAAAATAAAGGTAGATTTACGAGATTATAAAATGAGCAGAAGTCTATATTTGCTTTTAATTTCTATAATACTAAAAACAATAGTAAATGTAAAATATTTTGCTATAATTAACATGCAATATTACAAGGAAGAGGACAAATATAACAGGGGGTGGTAGTTATAAATCTAATTAGGAAATAGATTTACCTTTTAGATAAAAACAAAAACTTAGATCTTTGCTTTACCAGTTGATATTGTTAGGTTCAGATGGCAAAATGTTAAGAAAAGTATCCTCTCAAGCCAGACAGTAAGAAAACTGTTTCATGTAATTTAAAAAAAAAAAAAAAGAAAAAAATAGATTAAAACTGGTCCAAGACAAATTTTGTTAGTCTTTTAAGGAGAAATGAACTAAATAGTGCATTTAAGGGTAAAACAGCATAAAATGTATCCTCTTAAATTAAGTGTACCAAAAAAATACCTAACAGTGATTCCACAAGTGCTACGATCCTTTATACAAAGTTGAACAAGTTCATTATTTCCTCAGCAGTTAAATGGATTCAGCTTGTGTTCCCCAAATAACAGTTAGATTGATGCATGTGCCTGCTTACTTCTTTCATCTGTCCCATTTGCAGTGACTGTCCCCCGCAGAGTACCAAAGGAGCACAGCAAACACATGAAGGGATCACAAGCCTACAGAATGAGCTTCACAGTAACTTGCATCTCTACACGAAGATGTAAATTCAGAGCAACTTACCCAACTCACTGCAACAAAGATGATAAAGTTTGCAAGGAGTGCAAATCATGTAATCCTTCAGGGAAATGCAGTATGCAGCTGCTGCTCCAGCCTGTAAATTGGACTGCACTGACATTACAATCAACTGTTACTGACAAAGCTCGCGAGAGTTGGCAGCAGCAACTTGATCTAGAAGCAGCCAATCTACTTTCTGACATCTGTTCAGAGGCTAATGGTATGAATGCAATAGTGATTCATTTACAAAAGTATTACCGGATTCATGCTTCAAGAGCTCATCTCAGAGAGAGGGAGAAAAAAAAAAAAAAAAAAGAAGCTTCTTTAACAGAAGCTGAAACCAAATAGAAAATGCACTTTTTTTTAACACTACCAGAACTTTTAAAAATTTTTTCCTCTTTTATTGAATATTTATTTTTCTCATATTCTTTTTCAGATTCAAAGATATATACATTGTTCTAAAAAAATGCTGTCATTGAAATCTTTGTACCTTCAATCTGTGCCCATCATGTAATTATAAAGGAATGTAAAAGATAAATTAGGAAAATACTCTCTAGATAAAATATGAAGATCAAAAGTTTCGTTATATTAACTGAATAAATGTCTCTGATATGTATGATTTTTCATCACCCACACTCCAACATTTATTTAAGTCATAGGAATCTCAGCGTTAGTAATTTCCTATTCATATGCCCTGCAGGCAGCTAAGTGTAAAGAGACGCAACAATTTTCTGGTCAAGATAAGGAAAGTACAAAGAACAGTCTTCACCAAATTTCACAGAAAGATACATTAGTCAGCTGGAAGTGTGCAAGTTCTGGAGGATGCATTTATGTGTCTTGAGCTTATTTTCCTTCAATTAGATATTTGGGAAAATAAAAACAAAAACAATGAACTATTTAATGCCCGACTTTTCAATGCACTTACGTTCTTTGTCTTTTGCAAATGATTGCTTTCACTTTTAAATCTCTCACTTTGGGGCTCACCATCAACTAATGGTAGGCAAGTAATTGTAGGGCAGCCCACTTTTGCTTTTTAATATTGTTCAAAAATTCAAATATGCAATAAAAGAACTGTCATTTGTTATTGATCCTATCTGTGCCAGTCATTGTAATTGACCATTCACATAAATTATTTTATTTTATTCCAACTAATATATGACTTTAATATTATTAAGCAAAATTTTAAATGATGAAGCTAAGGCTTATAAAGATCAGAAACTTGCTACATATCCTATCACTAGTAATAGTTGGAATCAGAATTTTAACTTAGATTTGTCTGATGTCATTTCATGTCAACTGTTTCCAATAGCCATTTTGATCTTTTAAAATTATCTTTTCCAGAAAAAAATGTTACTTAGAAAATATTTATTAAATAATGAACTTCACAATCACAATGATTTGTAAGATATTTAAAATATAGTTACTCAAAGTTACATAAAAGTTACAAAATACATGGTCTATTTAAAAGGAGGGAAACTTAAGGTATGCAATGTCTTGTAAAGAGATGGCATTTTGTTTAAAATGCCATTCTGGCGGCCCGCATGAAGGAGAGTTCATTGGTAGAATATGTGTGATTTTTTTAATCTAAATGTCAAAATTTTCTCCAACACAGCTCCACTGTATTGTTTTCTGTGCTAGCATTTGGTTGGTCTTATTCTTAGATTCTGCAATTTTTGAGGGATGTTTTTAATATTAGAGAATTCAACAGAGCATTATGTATGGTACTAATATCCATTCACCACTATGTAAAATATCACACACACACACACACACACACACACACACACACACGTCATTTTCATCTTTAAACTGGAAGATAAAAAATAAAATAATAACTTGCAAGTAGACTTTTATTGTTAACACATGTTTCAGCTGGCTGACTAACAGCATCAACTGACTACAAAACCTGACAATTTTTCCTCTGCTCAATAGTTTTGCTTCAGTGAACCACCGTTAGCTACTGCTCTTTTAGTTCATTTTCTCTCATGATTTCTTGGCTGTGCCACATTATTTGATGCATTATTTCAGCGTATTTCCTCTTGTTGTCTTATTCGAGGGTTTCTCCCTTTGTGGCTGAACATACAGCCTTTGCTTTACTTCTATAATGTCATATCCAGAGGAGGATATAGGTCACATGCAGTGAGTTGTGTTTCAGGGTTAGTAGGCAAGTGCTATTCTGTTACCTGACAGTCTGATGGTTAATGATCATGCTGTTAAATGTTGAGTATGCCTTGTAAATGACACTACTGAAATATCACACCACTCTTGACACAGGTTTAAAACTGCTCAGATTCTGTAAGTATATATGTTGAAGTTCGGACAAGACACCCATGATCATCTTTACTATAACGATTCTTATATTACTTTTAAGGTTTAATTGTAACTTAACACAGGGCTGGCTATTTTCTAGGTAGCAGTTTTCAAGGAGATTTGCTACAGTGTGGGAAATATTAATCCTGTATTATATACATTATCTTCCTTGGGCGTACTGATGCCACAAAAATGCCCTAACCTTTTATCAATAATTTCTTCTTTTTTTTTTTTACAAGAACAATGCCTTCTCTAAAGAAAATATAGATTACAAAAGAAGTTTATTCCTACAGTTTACATTCACAGAGATGGAAAAGTTTATTTGATGTATTTCATTCTAGATTTTTTTAAAAAATTATGTACATAGTTATAGTTACAGAGTTATATGCAGCAATAAATAGGTTATCATAATATTGTTTACTTTTAAAAATTTATTTCATGATTTTACTTTTTAATAAAATATTTGAACAAGTGAATGATATATTATCAATGAGTATACCATAATTGCACAATTTGTTATTAATGACAATAGTAATTTTAAGTGCAACTATTAGCTTATTTTCTTAATTTGTTTTCCTGGAAGTAGAATAACAAAGTGACTAGTTTAAATTAATTTTTTTGTGTTTTTGTTTTTTTTTTTGACAGTCTTCTGAGATCCTCTACTAACTGTTAAATAAGAATAGGTTTTAAATAATTACTGCAAAAAGAGGAAAATGTTCTTAATTAGAATAAATCTGAAAAAGTCTCTGGAACTGAGACTAGACATTTATACTTGGATATGGCAGGTGTTTAAAAGTAAATTTCCTGACAGATTTTAGAAGTGGGCCAAGCCATGACAGCAATAAAACTCTTTAATAATATGATGGCAGCTAATATAGAAGTGTGTGCAGGAAGTGTAATAATGTTTCATCATTAAGAGAAAAAACAAAGATCTTTTGGAGTTAAGGGAGAGTGGATGATGGGGAGTCTGAACTAGTCATGTGCTATTTATACAGAGATACAGGTAGATCATGTAAACAAGATCTGGAGAGAAGTTTGTAGACAACAACACTTCATTTAGAGTTTAGAATACTAGACTTTAAGAAGATAATAAAATCAAGAAAAACCCACAGCTTCTGAGGAAATGCGGTACCAAGCCAATTTTCGTCAAAGTTACAAATGCAAGAAAATCAAAGTAAGGAGATGAACTCTAAAATGACATAGGGCTTGAGCAAAGAAAGAAAATGAAATATTTTTTAACATGAAAAAAAGCAGAGAAAAAGAAAAAACACGTTTCTTTGTTTATAATCTAATTTAATGAATCGGTTTTAATTTATTCTTGCTGAACACTTGATTAATCTTACTGTTCTACTCTAAAAAAAATTGTACATTAGCATGCTAACAAATCATTCTGAGTGCTCTTTAAAAATCCAGATTCCTGAGTTACATCCTTGATCTTTGGCCTCCATAGATCTGGGGTGGAATCTTTTAAACTAGCTTCCTATATGGGACTGTTTTGGGAAATTCACAGATCACTCTCTAAGAGGCAGAGTTCTGGATTCTGGCTTCTCAGAAAATTGTTATTCGATCATGTGTATGGTTTTTTTTTTTTTCCCCCTATTAACTCATATGCAATTATACATTTTATTTGGCCTAATTTAGAAATACATATTTTAAATATATATTTAAATATATTTTATCATCAAATATATTTTATCATCTACTTTCATGTAGTTGATACTATCAAATAGTTTTCTTTAGCTTAATTTTATTGCCTGTATATTTATCGATTTTATAGATGTTCTATAATTTATCTAACTCACTTTTGCTGTAAAGGTAGATTGTTTTAAATTTATCATAGAAATAGTAATATAAAAATAGACATGACGATTGTAAATATTATGCACATTTCTTATTTTTCATGAATAAGTACTTAAATCAGAATTTTTAAAAAGATATATAAACTTTAATGGCTAAGACACATATGACCAACTACCTCCATGAAATATGATCAATTTATACTCTCGCCAACAATGTAAGAAAATATGTATTTCCTTCATGCTCAAAAGACAATTGATCAGTATATATTTCTCATTCTTTGTAATAATAAAATATGACTTTACATTTAATTCATTTGCTTATTACCATATGATCAACCACATTTTTATGTTTATTAGTTTCTGAAAATATAACTTTTTATTTAGATATAATTTCAAACTTATAGAAAATTATCAAAACAGTATAAAAAACTTTCAT
This sequence comes from Macroglossus sobrinus, assembly GCA_004027375.1. Classification (NCBI taxonomy): domain Eukaryota; kingdom Metazoa; phylum Chordata; class Mammalia; order Chiroptera; family Pteropodidae; genus Macroglossus; species Macroglossus sobrinus. The sequence continues at coordinate 235,571 of PVKZ01001056.1, read as the reverse complement.
ATACCTTTACTCAGATTTACTGTGTGTTACTATTTTGACCCATTTTCAATATCATTCTCTCTTTCTTTATTTATATGTATATAAGAATATAAGTAGGTACATATATGTGTTCAGTTTTTTTTCTAAACTATTTTAGTATTATTTGCAGCCATCATGCTCCTTTATCTTTAAAGATTCTTACAAGATCTATGGGAATTTACCTGCTCTCTGGCTGTAGATATGAGTGAATTTAATCGACAATCTGATAAATAGAATATAAAACTAGCCCTGTTACTAAGGGACAATTCTAATTTAAAGAAAAATAACCAACATATGTAGAAGGAAGACTATGTTAGAAACAAAAATTTTACAAACTCTGAAAAAAATATGATGAATCAGGCAAGAAATAACCATTGGTATTAAAATCATTGGGTGTATGAGTAATGGAGAACTGAATTATTGATATTCTTGAGAAACCACACAGATTACTTTCAGAATTTCATATCAAGGAGAGAGTCAAATTTAGTATTATATATGGTGGGATCAATAGAATATTGGGCACACACAGCACCTAGTCTACCTAAAAATTTTTAAATTGTATCTTTTATCATCACACTTTAAGATATGACTTACATTTTACATGAAATAAAAAAAATAAATGAACAAAATAAATCATATCATAATGAAGTAACCAAACGACACCTAAAAGTGGGACATTCTGGCCTAGTCATTATAATACAACAGTAAAGAAAGGTTTTGTGCAAGACTGGACAACACACAAGGGACATAATGAGATGCAGTGCATGGTAGAGACTAAAAATGGATTTGACTATTAGAAAGAATATTTTGGAAGTCAATTTTGGAAATCTGAATAATTTGGGGGGATTAGATTAGATGAGAATAACTGGTGAAAATTCTTGAATAGAAAAAGTGAGTTGAAAACATTATAAAAATATGATCTCATTGTGGTATGCACACACACATAAACACATAGAGAAAAAGATTTGGAAAGATGTGTATTAAGACATTAATGATAGTGAGTATATAAAATATTTACTTCCCTCTATTTTCCAATCTTCTGTACAAATGTACTGTTCCTATAATCGGTATTTATATTTATCCAAAGAGAAGATAAAATTTAAATAGATAAGTCAAAAATTCCAGCCTGCACCTTATGCTCAGATGATCTAGCAAGAAATTTTATCTTGTGTCAATTGTTTTAGAGAATGGGGACTAGGCAAAGTGCCCATTTAATATTATTGAAATGATATGAATTTTATGGCAAAACAAGTTAAGGACAATAAAAAGAAAAAGAGAACAGCTGTAGTTTGCAGAAGCTGGAGTAAAGAGATTTTAGGGTGGGGCCAGGTAAATAAGGTAAGAATAGATACAGTTTAAAGAGAAGGAAGTGATGTGGGGAGCCGCCCTAAAGAGTAAATATTGGGGAATTACATGTACAGTAATGGCTCTTAGGAAGATGCAATATTTGTGGTGCAGTGTAAATTCCTCCTGAGAATCTTTAAGTTTGTTAGTAGTGAGAAACATTCTTTTTCAATGATTCTAAAGCACATGCGTGAGCGCGTGTGGTGTATGCACACTACAAAGACACCGGCTGTAAAAATATGCAGAGCTAGGTCTAAGATGGGGGGAAAAAGACAGAAATATATATAGTATAAAATAAAATAGTTATGCTACTGTATTTGTAGAAGAAAAATTGTAACATTTCCTCTCAATTTCTATAATTGGGAAATTTTCTTAGTTTGCACATAACATGTTTAAATAAAAATAAGCTTTTTATAAAATAATTTATAATAGCAGATTTTGGAGTCTTAGAATGGCTTCTGAGACAAACATTGAAAGAGAGCAATCAGTAGCACCTCTCCAACCAGGGTTTTGCTTTCATGGCCAGAGTAATATCTCTTCAGTATTTTTTTTCCCTGACAATCTTGTCTTCTATGTTTTCTTTCACTTTATCTTCTTTGCAATATTTCCAGATAACACTTTTACTGCTTTTTCTTTAAACTTTAGTTTTATTATCGCAGGATGACTTTACAAAAGGCAAAATTTAAATCTTATATTTGGGAAGAGAAGGGAGAAATTGAGTCAGAAGCCACAAAGTGGAGGTTGTGAACTTCTTAGATTTACTTGTTTTGCAACTAGGCTATGATTGTAATGCTAAATAGTCTGATATTTAGCTAAGCATTGAATTGCTCATGAGTTATTACAGTTATTAAATATAATCAGGCAATTAATAATTAACCCTGCTATGTTTTAGTACAATCTGTATCTTAATATTTATTATTTTTCAGTCTGTTCATACAAAAAAGGGGTTTTATCATACGAGAAATTTGTTCATAGTATATTCATAAATAAGGAGAAACTTATTTTGCTAGCCATGAGAAATCTTCTGTTAAGATAATTTGCTGTCTCCAAGTATTGGTTCTACCTTTGATGTCCTTCTTAAAACCAAAAGATGGCACTTTCGTCCTTCTTTGTATAATCATTCTTCTGATGACAGATTTCTGTCTCTGTTTAAATGTTCAACATGACATAAGTCATAGATTAGTGCTACAAAGTTCAAGAAACATGATTTAAAAGGGTGACCTAAGTTTAGACCTTACAAAGTATTATTCTACAAATAGATATACATATCTAACTTATTTTTACACAGAAACTTAAAACTATGGATGTATAAGCTTATGTAAATTTATATCGATGGACATAGAAAAATAATCATTTAGTTTAAAACATCTGAATAGGCCAGGATAAGTTGTCAGAGAAAAAAGAAGGAAGCATTTATAAGTACCTTATCACAGTTTCGTAAGTGTTCATTTTCTGTGCCACCCTCTTCTATTCGAGTTTATAAAATGGATGTCATTTTGTTTACCTTTTTATTCACAGCACCTTGCAAATTCCTTGGCACATAGTAGGTACTATATCAAAGTTAGTAGTTGCTTGAATGTAGACAATTTTTCTCAAAACCATTTTAAATGTACATTATACTTATTTCTCTAAGAATTTCATTGTTAGAAAGAGAAAGTACACTTTTTAAAAACAAGAAATGTTTCTCATCACTGTGATATCTTTTGAAACCATTCATCTGTTATAGGTGGTTATCTACTACAGGGATTTGTCAGTACCTTTCCTCAAGGTATTTTCTGAACCAGTTCTATTCCATCTGGATACACTCGATGAAGCAATTTATTTGAAGGTTAGACACATCTCTTTTGTCTAAGGAATACAATAAAAGATCTGGAATATAAAATTCAGAAAGATGTTCTTGAACTAGTCACACATATTCCCAAGGTGGGTTACGCTGATTGTGGCAGTCAAAAAATACAATGGCAAAGACAAACTTTATAGAATATATAGGTACACTATACTTATACTGCTGATACATTAGTAATTATAACTGATATCAACACCTTTTTATTCTTGCCTGAAAGAACATTTTTTTTTAATTTACCACACCCAAGCTTATTTATAATATTTTAAAAGCAAATTATTTGTAGTTTTTTAGAGAACATTTTGATAAGAGCTTAAATTTTTACTAAAATTTATAATATTTAATGAGACCAAGTTTTCTCAAATTGAAGACTTGTACTATATTTGTCTGGGACACTCCTGGTATATACCTTTTATGTCTGCATACTTTTAATAATGCTGTGGTTTTTACCCGCAGAAATTTAAAGATAAATTATATAGGTAAAAAGTAGCCAATGAGAAATATTATATATATATATATTTAAGTGATAAAGAACAACTATAAACTCAGAGTTTTCAATATCATCTTTTTATGTAATGACATAGCAGTTAATGACTTGTATATATTCAAATCAAGTGAAGGACATAATTTTTTATCATAAGATCACTCTGCAAACAAAACAAGATCTCCAGAATCTCATTGGAGTGATTACTTTCCACTGCATTGCCAAAGCATTTCTTCACTTAGTAGGATAAGCCAGGCATATGAAGGATTTATTGACTGTGTAGTCTGGACTGTGACATCGTGATGAACACAAACCTTGCTTCTTGCCATTGACACTTCACCTTACAGGGTTGCAGCTGTGCTGAGCAACAGAATGCCAGATGGCACGGAGACATCAATTGATTAGTACTCAAGAACAATGTCACCTACCAGAACAGACTACAGACAAATTGACAAAGACAATGCTATGTTTGCAGGCCTGAATGATGAAGCCCTTTAAATAGGTTTATGGCTGCATTTTTAAAATGTGTGCTGTTTGGAAACTTTTGCTTGCAGAAGATACAACTTTAATTATATAACCACGCATGTTTTGCTGGAATCTTTTCTTTAGTGCTTAATCCTGTTTACTTGTCTACATACCTAGAAGTATAATATAACATATCAAAGCTCTTTGATGTCATTGCAAATCCAAAATTATCCAAACTGTCATTTTAAAATGTGTCTGTAGCCATATTTTTGTGATAATCAGTGAACATTATAAATTTGGACCAGAGAGAACAGACAATAGATTTGTCTGAAGAATTCTGGAATTTATAAGCTGTCAGCATGAGTTATCTATTCACACACATATCCACATATCTTTTATGAGTAAGTCTTATTTTTATAGAAGACGTTTGTTATCTCATTTGGCATTATTTTATGTAGAATATCTTGAATTGTTTGTGCTCAGACCTTGGCTATAAACTATATATGATGGCCATATATGGATATAGGGTATCCATATATGGATATAGGGATGCCAATATTCGAAAATACTCATGCCAGATTACTCAGTTTAGCTTTGGTAAAGAAGTCATATTTCTAGGAAACTTCTCGATTGTTGTAACTTCTCAAATTTATCTGAAGAGATGCTAATATGATAGTAAAAATTCTCCCTCAGCAAATATAGTTTATTGCTGTTTTTATATAATGCATTGATTAACAGTAAATGTGGTTTCAGATAAGGAGTGTGCATTTACTTAAGTGCATATATAACATCACTTTGAACTCAAAATTGATCTACTTATCTTAGATGTTACTAAAGTGCCTCATTTGATGCAAGAGAGGGCTTTACTGGGGAGATCTAAGAAGGATTATTAGAAACGAGAAGCCCATAGATCCTGATTGCTGTGTCTAGTTACAGATTTGAACCCTGAAAACATACCTTCATTATCTGGAACTGACTTCACTGTCTTTTGGGACATACATTCTTGCTGATCATAGTGACCCAGGAGTGGACCTGACATTTGCTTACAAATGTAATTTGATTTCTTCTGGTTTAAAATAGTTGCTTTTACTTAAATATTTAGTTAATATAAAGTTTAAGCATACTATCAGGGCTATTTTATACTCCAAAGACTCTTTTCTCACTGTGACTTTCCAGTTTGATACCTTGGTTTAAAGTGAAGCTTTCTAACCTTTATGGAGGGCGTTGTCTGTGAACGTATTGTCTTCACTGAACACTGCCCATAGTCTGCTCAGGTGCACCTGGTTCATCGTGGTTTTAGGCCATCAGATTGGTCCTCCCTAATGATGATTTGGTAACTCCCTACTGCCTCAGATCACAAGGTTGCCAGATTCTGCTGTTCCCTTCCTCCAACATGGTACACCTTGCAGGTCACAAGTCTTCAGTATTGTCATGTGTTGGAAGAGTGATAAAAGAGCATCTATAGCTCTTGTATGTTTCAAGTAAGCTCTGAGATGGATCCCTATGACACCATTTCCTCTGCCTATGAATGTCAAGCTGCTACTTCTACTCATATGTGGCTAGAATGTGCTTCAGGTACCAGGTCTTCCCTTTTACCTTGCTTTTTGCTCTGTGTTGCATTTATTTTATCTTTTTCCCACTTCTAAGTGGGAGCTTTGGTCCCTTATCATAGGTTAACTCAATATCTTAACAAACTTTCTATTCTATATATTCACTTTCCTTTCACTTCTTATATATTTATTTCCTTTCTAACTCACACTAAAGCTGTCTTCATATCATTTTGTACTATTTCTTTTCTACACTTTGGCTTTGGCAAAAAGCTATGTTCAGACCTCTAAATATTATTCTGATATTTGAAGCTGCTAAAATGTAGAAAAATATTAACAACAAAGTCTATTATCTCCTGGATTACTAAAAAAATAATATCTAATTTGAAATCCCCAATTGATCAATAAATAGCTTATTTAGACTGTATTTGAACTTCCTCTGTTACAATGTATACCATTATTTTAATGGATATTGAAGCCAGAGTATAACTGAGATTACTGAGAATAGAACTCGACAATTTTCATCTGCAAAAGTATTACCTCAATTTCATCCTATGCCAGTAAAACGTTGTTTCCCTGATAAAGACGCTTATCTTATGTAAGGGTGACATTACATCCTAGAAGTTGAAAGTTAAATGTCAAACTTGATATTTCTATCACTTGCCATCTGGCCAACATCAGAACACTAGAGGATCCTTTGTCTTATCCTAAAACTGGTTCTCAAAGTAATTGTGCATCATCATCACCTGAAGGGCTTGTTAAAGCAGATTTCTGGGCACTACTCCAACTTTCTAATTTAGTCGATCTGTAGCCCAAGAAAGTTCATTTCCTTGTCTAGTAGCTTTGCCGCCAGCATAGGCAAAGCTTTCTTTGAACAGTTGTATATCATTATCCAGTTGTGAGTCACAATTGCATCTGATTCAAGAGGAATGCCAGTGTTCTCCTATTCTAATGAAAAAAAAAAAAAAAAGCAAGACTATTCTCTGGCTTTCCAATGTTACCAAAGAGTGGGGTTCTCTTCTGATGCGTTGTCCAGGTTCTTGATGTCTCAAACAAAGAATTGAACAAGACATCAAAATACAGTAGAAAAGAAAACTTTTATTAGAAAGGAAAGTACACTTCTAGAAGTGGAAGCAGGCCTGAGCAAGAGAAGCGTGGCTCAAGAGGCCTGGTAACAAAGATGCAGGGTTTTTATCCCTTTTTGCTGTGGGTAGTTACTTAGAGTGGGCTCCCTTGATTGACGACTAAGATTGACAGGACTCAGTGATTCACTATTTTGTTTTCTGCACATGTTTGTTCCCAGAATTCAGTCTGCTATAATGATATTAATGAACTTCCAGGCATATGCATCATATTATAATGATGGTATAATGAGACTCAGGTGAGCTGAAGGTCGTTGGGGTTCTTCACTGGGCAGGTTCGAGTGACTGGCTTAAATTGGTACCTAAATCTCTGCCTACTGGTTTGTGTGAATTAAAAAAAAAATTCCTTCTGGCTTGCTTAATTGTGGGCAGATTAGGGTGGACCCCTTCTAAGAGAGGATGACCTCAGTGTCTTTGTAGGCAGATCCAAAACCCCCTAACTTTCCTGCCTACCTCTTTTCTTAGAGCCATGAACATCCTTATTAGTATGGATGTTGAGGGATGAGAGGTCTCTTTTGTATCTGCTTTCTGCTGAGAATGGCTATAGTTCCTATCTACAGGGGTTTCAAGGAGCCCTTCCGCTTTCTGCCTTAGTCAGGGTGGGGTCTTGAGTTTCCTGCTGAAGTGCCATCTCAGTTCCTAGACAAGGAAAAGAAGATACAAACACATTATTTAAATCATATATCTATTAATTTCTATTATTGATTTGCCTATTAAATGAGCAAAGGGAAACAGGCTTGGTTAATATGTTTTTTAAAGGGTAAAAAGAAAAACCTTTGGCTCAAAGAACCCCCTCAGACTCTAAGGGCCCTGCTTAACACCATTTCTGTTTAACAATGGGATGATGACCTTTATCAATAGCCAGAGGATCTAAATTGCCAGGGCAATTATCAGGATTTGAGGGAGGAGGCCTTTCTCCTACAGAAAGGAGGGAAGAAAACTAAACTAGGTTTACTAAAAATATTAACTCTACAAGAAATATTCTATTTCATTTCATGCTAAAAGATTAAGAATTTTACAAGTGATATCCAGTCTCACTAACACATCTCCAAAGTGACCTAGTGTTCAGATTACTAACTGAACATTTTCTTTCTGGCCTGCACATAGAGACCAGTCTTTTCCTACAGATTTCAACTCCTTCAAATATTTTCTAGGCCACAATACTTAGGATTTGAGCTGTGGAAATTTATATTCTGTACCTGAAAAGATGTTTTATATTTTGATGGAAATTCAAAGTCCAAGAATGAAGTTTATTTTTTATGTTTCTTTCCTTTTTTTTTTCTTTTCTTTTTTTTTTTCTTCTCTTTGTTTTTCTCAATAACCCTTTTCTTCTCTAGGGTGATATCTATCTATATCTATATCTATATTTATATCTATATCTATCTATCTGTCTTCATCTATCATCATCTTTCATCTATCTGTCATCTATCTAATCTTCCCCCTCTCCAAAGAGGCATGACCTTGGCTTGAAATAACTTGGTTTCTACGTTTTATTCTATGGATTGGTAATGACTCTGTAGAACTGATATAAATCCTCATGAGTAAGAGATCCAAGATGCTTACAACTGTACATCTGTAGTCTAGTAGCTAAGGTGTTTCTTTTATCTATCATTCTAATTTTATGAATTTCCTGGAATTATTCCAAAAGCTTGCTAGAAGTCTGGAAGTAAACATGGGAGGCCCCACGTTTGCCATTTTGAATGGAGAGCTGAAAAATCTTGCAGCATAGGTGAGAATCACTTATGTTTGATGATTCATGGGAAATCTCTAGGAAATCATTGAAGAAGGCCCTTTATCAGGCAGTGATGAGAAATATAACCCATGTGACCTCTTAGCCCAGTACTTACGAGAAACATGCATGCTTGTATGGGAATTGATGTGCCTCAAGCATTAATCGGCATCCCATGTAGCTCTGTAATGACGGTGTGACCCATGCAGACCAGGCTTATGATGCTGTATTTGCTTCTCAATATACAGCCTTCAGAAATCTAATCTCTTATTTCAGTGTCCAGCTCCATTCTAGAACAAATGAGCTACATCTTCCTGGGGCTAACATACATGTCTTCCTCTATGATCTCTCCAATTCTTATTGTAACATAGCTTATGTTTTCCTATTCTGAGTGCTTTCACTTTTGCTTTTCAAGAATATTTTATTTTCTTAACAAAGCCCAGCTTTTGAAATTTTTTACTTAAAAATAGACTCCTAAAGCTTATATTGTGAGGATACTTTTCTTTCTTTCTTTTTTCCATTCCTCCACAATAAACAAACTTTCTTAAAGTGGTGTCCATAGCCCAGGTAGAATCTGGAACTTCCATAACTGAGGCACCATGACCTTACAAGTAGGAAGGTGGTCCCCTTGATTCATTGCTATGATGCCAGATAAGCAATAGCTAAGGCATAATAATTTATGTAAAAATTCAAAAAACAGTGTTTCAGGAAATGATACTTCATATCAGATACATGCTGCAATTTCACAAAAGGATACCGTGGTATCCTTTTGTGGGACTATGGTAATCAAGGACGCTGCTTTCTTCTGTAATAGACACAGGGTCTTATTGATCATTCTAGGACCAGTGTTGAGCCCAGTGATTTGAATATTAAAAATCTTAATGCATTCTACTTGAGTAAGTTAACAAAAGAGGAAGATGTCTATACTAGGGCATCTTGGTCACTTTAAGTTTATATGTTCATATGGAAGATGGCAATAATCTTAGATATTGGAAATTAATTTGTCAGAGGTTCTTAAAGTTTTAAAACTCTAGATTATTTTATACATTTAAAGATTATTCAAGTCTATGGTCATGCCACTCTGACCGTGCCCAATTTCATCTGATCTCAGAAGCTAAGTAGGGTCGGGCCTGGTTAGTTCTTGGATGGGAGACCACCTAGGAAGACCAGGTGCTGTAGGCATTAAAAAAAAGAGATTATTCAGAATTCTAAATAGCATTTTTATGTGAGTTATATCTATTAATATTTAAAATGTTAAAACTTAAAACAGAGAATTTAAAAATATTTATTTAAATGATAATAAACATTACGTGTTAATTTAAATACATTTTAAGTAAAATAATTTAATTTTTCATGATAAAACAAATTAGAAAAGTATAATTACATTTTTGAAACTTTTAAATGTTTGTCTTAATACAGGACAGCTGGGTTCTCACGTCTGCTTTGGATTTAATCTTTTGTAATATCTCATATCATGTAGCCTCTGGAAAACTCCATGGCATACTCATGAGATAATGAGTGTGAAAAAGACAAATGAGGTCTCAGTGTTATGAAAAGAGTTTTCCCTTTATAAAACGCCTAAAAGAGTCTTATAGAAGCCCAAGGAACTCCAGACCACATTTTGAAAACTTTTGGCCTAATTATTTTTGATAGTTTTCTTGTTTTGTTATAATCACTGAAACATAATACCTCAACATAAAAACAAATAAAAGTAAAGTAGAGAGGACAATTAAGAAAAATACAGGGAAAAACTCTTCTTCTCTCATGTTTAATTTACCTTCTCATAAATTTTTCTGTATATTTAAAATTTTTTTCTTAATTATAGTATATTTAACTTGAAGTATAAATAGAAGGAAGAAAAAATATAGCTTCCACATTTTTCTATTGACTTGGTAAAGGATCATTATATTCATTTTAATAAGAAAATGACTATGGACTACATAAGAAAAATTAAAATTTTGTCAAATTTTAAGTTCTAGTTTTAGTAATTACTGTCACAGTTTACCTCAATGAAAGTTCCTGATAGAATTTTTAAAATAAATTTTATGTCTCCAAATTTATACTTTGATAGTGCCTAAGTAAAAAGTGTTCATTTTAGAACTATAAACCTGAAAGACATGTGGCACATAATTTGGCTCATAATTATTGGTTTATAAACTTAAAGCTTAATAATGACTGCCAATATAATAAATACATAAATAGATAAGAATTTCTTATATATAATTTAGAAATATCAAATCCAAAATGAAATTAACAATGTATATGCTTTTTGCGGTCAGTCCTATGTCTGCTCCATTAAATTTTTAGACAATGTATTGATGTGTGAATAGTGATCTGTGTATGAGAGATACATACACAAAGACAGAGATACAAACACGAAGACAGAGTAAATATAAATAAATTAGGGCCTGCAATATGTTAAGATCTACGTGTTTTTCTTCACATGTAAGTTAGAGAGACTGAATTTATGCTCAGAGTGGAGACTCAGATATTGGAATATGAGAGATGTAAATATTTCAGTATTAAAGAACCAAGAAGTAGATTGTTATAATCCATGTGTCTGCCAGTGATTTGTATTCTTATTATGTCAAGTGATTTATCTGCTTTCCTCGGGAATCATCACTCAACATTCTAAGTCACTAGCTCCCTATTGATATCATCTTAAAGTCTTTTGCAGCTAAAGTTGAATAGATTTGTGACTTTGAAATAAAATATATTTTTTTCTCTGAATGGTCCACTTTAATTGCTTTTCTGTAACTTGTATTTTAAGTAGAATTAACATAGCATCACAATTTAGATATCTTAATATCAACATTTTATTTTTTACTTAAAACAGTATTTTCTCCATGTTATAAAATGAAGTTTTTCTTCAGTTAACATAATGACAGTCTGGAGAGCTCTGTGGTTGAAAATTAAAATTGTGTTGAGATTTGAAAAGCTAGTTTATAAACACCTTTAAGCCAGAGTATTTTCAACTCATTTTTTTAATGTATAAATTCTAAATTGATCTTTTCCATCAAAAATGTCTCTGAGAAATATTTTACTTTAAAGATTAAAACCACTAAATGTAATAAATGTATTTCCAGGGACTACATCTCCCTTATCAAAGCAACATCATTAAAAATTACTAAAAGAAACCTCACCATATAAGTGTCTTTCACAACAGAAGGCTCTGTCATTCTCTGAATGTGCAAATGGTATGTGATCATGAACATCTCATTATAAGCATCTGTGCAAAGTTTCCAGATTCATGCCATGATTCCTACATATTGGATAATTTATCATAGTGCCATCTGTTTAAAAAACTTAGTTGCCAACATGGATGGATTATCAAGAAAATAAATTATTTTGTGTCTTTATGTAAATGCTTTTGATGATATATACATGTGAATTCTGCTGAGATTATTAGTTTTTAAAGGCAAAATAACATTGTAAAGATGGCATAACCATCGAAAATAAATAAATTTTAATCAAAGCAATAACTCTTAACAAAAATGATCACCAAATAAAAGTGGTTCTGGTCAGTTTATGAGAAAACAGTATGAAAAAATAACTAAGTAGTAATTTTGGAGGAAAAAAAATCTAGATTTTTTCCCCTGTCATTTGCATTGGTGTCATTTGAATATGAATTTATTTCCTTTGAAATGTAGTATAAACACATGGTTAGTTAATTTATATATAAGTACAACCTTTTTCCCTTAGCATTTACTAAGAATTATACTGTTAAGTGATCAACAATGAAAATAGAATGCGCCGGTTTAAACTCTTCTATCTCACAATTCTTTTAAAACTATATAACCTTATATTGTAGCTCATAGAAATTTTGGCTATCAGGGATTTTGAAGTCACCTAGACCAGTTCCTCTATTTTATGGTTTGGGAATTGTTATTCACAGTAGTTAAATATTTACTGTGACAGAGATACTTGTATTAATCAGGGTTCTCAAGGGAAACAGAAATATTAGGATATAAACAGAAATATTAGAGATTTATTTTGAGAAATTGGCTTACATGATTGTGGAGGTGCAGGAGAGGCCAGCAGGCTGGAGACCCAGGGAAGAATGATAGCCAAGTTCAAAAGCTTTCTGTTGACAGAATTTCTTCTTGCTCAGTGAAGTTTAGTTTTTGTTCCATTTAGACCTTCAACTAATTGGATGAGGCTCATCCACATTATGAGATTATCTTATTTTGCTCAGAGTCCAGTAATTTCTAAAATTGATCTCATCCAAAATCACTTTCACAGAAACATGTATCACCAAATTTCTGAGCACCAGGATCCAACCAAGTTAACATATTATAAATTAATCATTTTGCTACCTTTCGTGTTGTGTTAACAATGATGGGAGAACTGTTTGTATATTTAAACATTTCCTTCTGCAAGTATTTATTACACACCTCTCTCTCTCTTTAAGGAATTCAGTATAAAATTGTCATTGCAAAGTATATTTCTAAAAAATGTAATTAGTACGATTCCCTATCAAATCAACTGAGATGTCTATTTAAGTTAAATAATCAATTTTATGATGTTATATAAATATTAAATAACAAGTTTATATAGCATTTTTTACAATTCTTATAAAATTTAAATGTGATCCCAACTCTACATTTATTTATTAGAGTTTATTAGAGTAAGAGTAATTAAAATATTTGCACCATCAATAACAAATATTGGAAGAAAACTTCTCAAATAGACTTGATAAAACATTTTAACTGAAGGTACATGTTAGCTCTCAATATACCATTCCTTATTATTTCTGTATCTTTATTCCTGCCACTCCTTCTCTGCTTTTCAATGCTTGCTTATTCTCTGAAACAAAATTTAACATCTCCTGAGCTTCTAAATATTTTCTGGTGACTTCTTTCTTCCATGCTCTCAGGACAACAATGTTTATATCAATATCACCACCTCCTGTGACATAGTTTACAAGTTTAATTGAACTGGTATTATTTTCTACAATAAATATTCTAACATACTTAGTTCCTTATAATAAACATTCTTATTATTAGAATACTGAGTAAAAAATTTCTGGAACTATAAAGGAAAACCCTTCAATTTTTTAGAACTAAATCTTGGCAATTTTATTAATTAAAATAGGTAGAATTCTAGTTTTTGATAAGAATAAGTATATAACTCACTATGACATCTATATTTGTTAATGTTTTTTATTTCTTTATTAAAAAACAGTCTACTCAATGTTATATTTTAAGATCTAATATCAAAGTTTTCTTCACAGTTTTCTCATTTACTAACAGTGAAAGTTTGTGGTTTTCTTTTTTTAACATTAATTTTATTTATTTTTAAAATTTTATTTATTATTAGTTTTAAGTATACAGTACATTGGTTAGACATTTATATAGTTTATGAAACTGTCCCCTGATTGCTCTTTCTCTCCTCTGGCTCTCCACCTAGCCATTACATTAAGAATAACTGCATTCCCTATTCTGTGCTCCCCATCTCCATGATCATCTATCAATTACTAATTTGTACTTTTTTAACCCTCAACATTAATTTTAATCAGGGTTGAATTAAATATATATGGATGTGTGATATTTATTCCTTAGTTGTGAATTATATGATAAAATATATTGTGTCTTATTCACTTCTTTATTGGTGGCATATATCACATGCCATCATAGGTACTACTCAATACTTATTATCTTGAAAAAACTAAATAAATCATAAGGACTACGTGATTGTTATTAAAAAAAAACTTGATTTTGGATTTCTACCAAAGCTAACCATAATAAAATTACAAATTTATTTTTCTATGCTCTGAACATCATTTTTAAACACCCATTTTGCTACTAACACATTTTTATATTTTACTAAATTGAAGGACCCATGTTTTCTTAGTTTCTTCTCATCAGAAAGATTTCTGATTTAAATATCTCTCATTGAGAATTTTTAATAACAAATAGATTCATTACTAATGATTTTTGTTTAATATTTACACAACAGAAGTAACAAAACAAATGGGTAGAAATAAATATAAATTCATATTGATTGTTAACTGCTACGCTTGACATTTAGGTGCTTTTTACTTTACAAATTATAATAAGTGGAATATAAACACCTTATATGCAGGTAGAATTTATGTTATAGTAAAAACATACATTTATGTTCTCAAACCTGACCTTCTTCCCGAAAGTCTGTGAGACATTTAGGGCACTCTTTAGTTTTAATGGCATTAAGATAATCTAATTGGCTCAGTCTGATTTTCAAGCAGGAACACCAAGGTCACAACATCTCTTAGTTGAGAAACTGGCAGTTGTCCAATCCTGGTATAGTAAAATGCAGCTGAAAAAGTAAGGAAAATAGTCTCATTTAGTAAAAATTTGGAGTGGGGAGGGTGCTGTTGATATGACAGTATTCTTTAAGTATTTTTGCATAGGGAAACCACTAGGGTTTGCAAATTCAGTGTCTTAATTATCCATTGCTGTGTTAACAAATTACTAGAAACTTAAAGGCTTAAAACAATACCAATTTATTATCTCAAAAGTTTTAGTGGGTCAGAATCTGGGTGGACCCAGTTTAGCTGGTTTATTTACTTAGAGTTTCTGAAGGCTACAATAAAGGTTCAGTTTATCTGGAGGCTGGACTAAGAAAATATCTGTTTTCATATTCACTCAAATTTTTGGAAGAATTCATTTTTTCACAACTGTATGACTGAGTGCCCAAGATTCTGGCTGGCTAGAAGTTGGAGGCCGTTCTAAACTGCTAGAGGTTGCCCTCAGTTCCTAGAGGCTGCTGCAGTTCCCAGTCATGTTGACTTCTCTGGAATTTCATTTTACTTCATCAAGTGAAGAAAGAGAGTCTCTAGAGCAAGTTTGCTTACAAGATAAAATTTTATTTAATATAACCACAGGAGTGACACCCATCGTGTACCTTTGCCAAATTCTATTGATTAGATGTAAGTTCTATCCACAGTCAGGAGGAGAGTATTATACAAAAGCATGAAGCTCACTTGGCCAGGATAATGGCATGAAAGTAGAGGAACCTTAGAATCTGTCAGCCATAATCAGTAGAAACAAGTTTTATAAGCCCGGATAAAAACAGCAAGAGTAAAAATTTCTGTCAATTCTTATACGACTAGCAAATGATGACATTAAGACTTAAAAATAAATTTTTCTTTTTTCCCAGAATGAAAACCTCAATATGATGAAAAGTTGATATCTGGCTCTTTTCTTGGCTCCATAACTTCAATTTCACATCGCAGCATCACGAGCCAGTTCAGTCCTGGCTCCAGTCCCCACACCAGCTTCATCCTTGGCCTCCACCCAGTGCTCACCCTGCATCTTGTTGGCAGATGATGTGTTCCAGATGCCTTCACTACACACCTGCTTCTGAAATTTAACATACAGAGGCAAGGCATGGGAAACAGGCCCCAGGATACTGTCTGGGAAGACAGGTCCCAAGGCAAGCAGCAAATACCTCATTACAGAGCAGAGAAAAATCTACTGAAGAACAGATAAAATAATATGATTAAATTTTTTTTAAAAAGGAGAAAAAAGTGCCTCTTCTCATATTCTGCATGTAATATCTGGGATTTTAAAATTGTAGACATGGCTATAGCTACAAAATCGTAGGTGGCAAATTACTACCCTGAGGGTTGCATATTTTAAAAATGTAAAAGTGAAGCAGGTTGCTATCTATTTGTCCCCCTTTGGGTAGGACAAAAGTGGTGATCCTGGATCAATGGTGAGCAAGAATGTAACATGGAGATTAGGATGGAAGGGCAAGAAGTCCACTGGAGCCCAAACCAGTCATCAACATGAAGGGACCAGAAGTTGAGGCACAGTTGTCTGAGATATAATAAGCCAGGGACCAAAGACACAGGACCAGAAAGACAGTACCAGAAAGACAGCTAAGCAGTAAGGCTTTCTGAGTGTTATCTGGGGAAATATCAAAAAACTAGCTTGTACTTGAGGATGATTCTTTGCTGTTTGATTAACTGTCTGCATTAGGAGTATTACTGACTGGCAGACAGAAGATGTGTATCTTGCAGCATTAGGAAATTCTAAATGCCCTTTGCTTTAGTCACTACATAAAACTATAGATTCATTCATCAGATATAACAGCAAATAAGAAACAAAAATATCTTTCCTGGAATTTTTATTCCAGCCAGGGGAATCAAACTCTAGCATAATAAGTAGACATATAGTAGTGGGGGATAAGTTCCACAGAAAACAAGCAGCATGACTCTTGAAAGAAGTAAAGATGTGAGCTAAACAGATACACTCTGAGGAGGGTCCTGCCTGAGGTGTCTGAGGGAAAGCAAAAAGGCAAGTGCTTCTGGAGTGGACTGAACAAAGGGGTAGGTAGTTGTAGATGAGAGCAGAAAGGTTATGGGAGCCCTTATCATGTAGGACCTTGTAGATTATCAACATGTTTTTGGCTCTGACTCTGAGTGAATAAGAAGCCAGTGGAGAGTTTAGAGAGATAACAGTAAGCCAGAGATTTCATTAGTGATAAGTTACATCTACTAACAGGCTTCAGTGCCCTCCCCTGAGACTGATTTTTGTCTCTATTCTTTCCTACTTCCAAGTAACAATAATCCTATCAGATTTACAGAAGTCTCCTAACCTTGTTCTCGTTCTTAATTCCAGCAGTAGATAACCACCCGTGTCCTTTAACATGATTTAGGAAATAATATAGAGGGACTGACAAATACCCTTTGAAGCAAGCTGTACATGATGGATGTATTTTTCAATTTTTATTTTATTTTTTTATGCTGATGTTTTGGTATTATAATAACATTTAAAAAATTTGTCTAAGTCTGCAAAGAACTCATTTGATGAATTTGTAAATCACCAGAATACAATGATAGTGATCTGTATTACATCAGGTCCAGAACTGAGGTCAGTGATATCTACAAGTCATATCCCAATTTCACACATTTTTCGTATATGTCTTTTAACTCTGTTAAATAGAAAATATTTTTCCTTCACACTTTTGATTCCAGTGTTCCCTAAATGATTCTTTCATCTTCCTCCACCTTTTACTTTTACTTTCACAGGTATAGCCAATTGTCTTGTTGCTGGATAAAAACTATTGATACACATTTTTCTACTTGATTGAGCTAATCTACCAAAAGATATGAATACCAGAGATTTTTTTCTCTTATTTTAGACCAGTATAAGTAAGAAAGTAGAATGAGAGTGTTTCCTCTACATACTTAAAACTTTTCTCATTTAGGCTTTCCTGGCCTGAACCTAGGGTCAGTTCTTTTGTCTCTCATTTAAACTGTATCCACCAAGGTAGCCTTGGAAAAATAATATTTTGGCCTGTCTCTTTTTCTTAATTTGTTAAGAACATTAAGAGTGGTGAGAAATGTTTATTAGGCCTTTCCAAATCCTAGATACTCTTTGTAGATTAAAATTTTACTTTGGTTTCAAGATGCAAGGAATTAGGAACTATGGCAACTAAAAGAAAGGCCTATCATTGAGAAGCCATGATTTTCCATTGTTTTTGAATCTGTGTTGCAATTTTTCTTATAAATCTCATTCTTGTTATAGTAGTATGCTGTCACTAGATGACTGTGTGCCACCTATTTTAGACTTCAAGGCTTAATCTCTTTTGGTTGAGTTAGGAGAAGTAGGCATATGATTTATATCTCTGTGTTAAAATAAAAGACCAGTGTAAAACTGTATCTTAAAATGCAAATGAAAGACATTAACATGTATTATGCTATTTTTAATAGAGAAAAATTTATGTATAGGGAATTTGTGCATACATTTTAATCATATAGTTTAATGAGTTTTGACCAATGTGTACACTCATAAAGCCAACACCTCCGTAGAGATAGAGAACACTTCCATCACTTCAAGAAGTTTCAGGTAATTTTTATAGAACTGATTTTTCAAGGGGATAGGGTAGGACTGAAGTGAAGAAAGACCCAGTCTAGAAAACATTAGGATATCCGGGGTTAAGTATAGTTTAAAAAGCATCCCTCCACATAAATTGTAAGGTGAGTGGGAGGTAGTAATATTTATCTACCTCAGCCTTTAGGGTGTTACTTATGAGAATGTGTTCTGCAAGTGAATGCTCTAAGACTGGAAAATACAGATGAAAGCCTAAAATAAACTCCAAGAAACAACATTTATGTGTTTCTCAACCAATAGTCCCTTGTTAAAACATTATTTTAAAATCAGGCTTCATCCATTTGGTGATTTGAAGGCAAAAGTATTTCTTTGAGATCTTTTGCCTTATAGTAGACCAAACTGCTGGGTTGATGCAGTTTATCTTAGTGATTGGGGTGTCTCTCCATATTATCAGTTACTTCTCATGTGTGGCATAATGAGCGAGTAGAGAGCTATTGATATGGGTCCTCTCTGTAGCAGAACTTCTACCACTCTTAGGATATTTGCTTTCCCCACCCCCTCCCCTGGCTTTATTGAAATACAACTGACATATAACACTGAGTAAGTTTAAGGTATACAACATAATGACCTGACACAGTATATATTATTAAATAATTACCACAGAATTTGTTAACACATCCCATTATCTCACATAATTTCCATTTGTGTGTGTGTGTGTGTGTGTGTGTGTGTGTGTGTGTGTGTGTTTATTTGTGTGGTGAGAACATTTAATATCTATTCTCTCAGCAACTTTTAAATATGTAATACAGTATTGTTAACTATAGTCGTGATGCTGTAACTTAGATTTCTGGAACTTATTCATCTTTGAATAGGAAGTTTGTACCTTTTGATGAACATTTCCCAATTTTCCCCATCTCAAACCCCTGGCCACCACTCTACTCTCTGTTTCAGTGAATTTGCCTTTTTGGAATCCAATTATAAGTGATATCATACAGTATTTGTCTTTCTTTGTCTGACTTATTTCACTTAGAATAATGTTGGGATGTTGCTTTTATCATAAGGAAAGAAATATAAATTCACTTTTGCAGATGAACAAATTACTCATTCTAGCCATTTCAGCTGAATTTTTATAGCTAGATATAATTTAATGTTTTATTTTTTGCTCCCCTAAAATGTTTTAGCAATCTACAACATTTAAGAGAATACAAATTACTTTCATAAAGTATTTCTAAAAATTCTGTCTTAAGACAACAAAACAATCAACCAAAAAAAAAACTCAAGCAAACAACACATAAAAGCAAATTAAATAAAATTTTAAATAATATATTATCAAAAGAAATCATAAGTTTTAAGAGAAGATTCTTCTAAATATTTTTAATATGGAGTGTTATACCATGCTTGTTAGATTATGATAATGACAATGATTATGATGATGATGATGATTATGACAAAGATGATAGCAGAACTTAATGGCTCCCTCATAATGCCAGCCTCTGTACTAAATGCTTTGCATGTATCATCTCAACACATCCCTACCACAACTCTAAGATATAGGGACAGTTATTATCCTTGCAGTTAAATAAACTGAGATTTAACTACATTAAATAAGCAATACCTGAGGTGGCCTAACTAAAAAGTGACATACCAGGGTTCAAAGCCAAACAGTTAGACTGCAAAGACTTTAAATACAATTCCCATGACAGTGTTTCTCCATGTATGAGCCATAACATACTTATATGAGCGTCGGTGGAAAATACAGGGTCTTTGACCTCACACAAGACCTTCTATGTTTATGTCTGATGATAATAATTACAATTGACCAAACTCACTGAAAATCTTAGCACACAATTCCAGTGCATATGCTGTTTTAATAGTCATCTGCAAAGATAAGAATAAATACAAAGAACAATTTCATATATAAAATACATTTTGGAATGGGATAGAAATAATTTGTGTCTACTTTCATTATCTATGAAAATTTCCTAAATATGATGGCATCAAAAGAAGAACGATTTCTTTATACTAAATGTGAAGTTTCTTTAAAAGAATTGTAATCCTATTGTTCTCAACTATTTGCCTATCCCTCCAAACACCTAAGTAACACAATTCAATTTTTTTAGTAAGATTGTTTGACTAAAGTGGTGATCGAAAAAGAGTGAGAAAGAGGTATAAAAAGAAGATATTAGTGGGGGAAGTAGTCAATTTAAATGATCTTAGATCATTCTGGTTACACCTCAAGTTTAGTTGAGAATCTTTGATGCCATATTCATCAACAACTATTACTGCCAATTTCAATAATGTGTTATTTTGAATTTTATTGAAAAAATCACAGAATATAGTACTGGTGATATTCATAAAAAGATTTATTTATAAATTATACATCATACAAGTAGTTTCTGAACCACAAAACTTTCAGAAACTAGCTAAGAGGAGAGTTCATTTTGTCTTGTTCTATTAAAAAGGAATAAAAAATTACTTGCTATTTAATGGGAGAGAAAGTATATTTTTTCGACACAAAATTGAGTTTAATACATTTTACCATGTAGTCATTATTTATAAGGAAAAAAGCTTTACAATATGTTTTCCATGCTGATATAGCAAACTGTTTTTGATATAAATATATAATTTATAGAAAATGATTTCATTATTTTAGAAATTATTTTACACTCTATATAAGTTCTAAATATTTTGATGCTGAAAAATCAATGATCATTTCTAGTTTAGACTGACAGACATCTCCAAATTAAGATGTCAGATATTTGAGTTATTCAATTTGAATAAAATCATAATGCCAAATGTTGCTACAGAGTGTGAAGAAAATTGTCATATCAATTAAGATGAAATCAGTAATGATCCATATGTTAAAAAGTCATAATTGTGAAGGCTGAGTCATTACTGAGAAACTTGAGTTTTATATGTTCATGAATAGATCATTGACATATTAAGTCTTCCTCTTTTTGGATCTATAGAAAATAACTATATAAAAGAAAAAGAATATTACCCCTTAGACACCAAATTTCAAACATTTTTTTGAATTAAATTAAAAATAAAAACTTATTGCAAAAGAAAACACTCTGCACATCTCCAGAACCATAGTTCTACATCTCCACAGGGGTGCAAGATTGTCACAATAGAGTGTGAAAAACCATCCTTTTCTCTGTAACTTTTATACAGCCTATTGCCTCTTGAAATCTTGTCTGTGTTGCAGCTCTCTGTGAGTGTCTTTTATCAACTCTACTGAACTATAAGCTCTTTGAAGGTGGAGTCATAATGTGCATCTTTGTTTTCATATTTGTAGCATAGAGACTTGACAACAGTAGATTCTGAGTAAAAAATTGTATATTCCTGAGTCTGCTCTTCTCATAAATGACCTGAGCAGAAAGGTTATGAAAACAGGTATTTCAGTTGCATGATATAAACCAGGAGAGAGCCAGAACCTGTGGTTTCTGCAAGCCATTATCACAGAAAAAAGCTATTTATAGTTGTTATAAACATTCATCTCAACAATGACAAAATTTCAAAGCATTTTCTTATATGGATATGATAGCATTAAGATTTTTCAAGTTTTTCTCTCAAATACGTTGTTAAAAAATTTTAATATACTTATTTATCACCTACTATACAGTAGGTGCTGGAGAAACAAGAGAGGAAAATATGAGCATGTCACTTGCAGCACTCATGGACCTTACTGAGCATCTCAGAATTAAAGTAATCAGTATTCAGCCTTAGGTTACCAAGTGAGGAAGGGAGCAGTGAAATTTAAGATAGAGTAAATAAGTGGTGGAGTCAGGAGTACTAGACATTGTGTTGGCAGCCCTACCAGAGCAACTTTAGAATTTTGCTACAGTTTAGAGTTCTAAGTGCACTGTTTGAATAGTATATTTCCAACATATGATGATGGGTCATATAATTTAATATAAAGTCAACTCTTAAACATTTTAGAGATAAAATGGACTTTTATTTTTTTATTAAGAATTTTGTAGTAGAGTTTTTATGATAAAAGTATCAGTGTTGATGTTGGGGGTTATGTAAGATGGGCAGGGTTAGGGGTTCTAAGTAGTAAAATTTCTGATGTTTCACCTAACCACGCTCCATGTCTGAAATCAGGTCACCAGGCTTAAGTCAGGAAATCTGGGGATGATCCATATCTCTAAACCTAGGACAAGACAAGGGACATGGAAATACAAAGATGGTGTCAGTAAATAAACTACGTTAAGTAAATACATCAAATATTATAAATTTAACTTTATTTCTTCATTTATAAACCCAAATTAAACTAATATTTTATATATTAGTGACAAAGATTATACTTATATTTTATAGAAAAAATTGATAATATAAATAATCAATATATTCTTATGTTAATTGAGAATTGTAAATCAAATTATATCAGTAAGAATTTATATTTTGAATTATTAAACCCAACATCTAGATCTTTCAGTTAAATAAAATTTTCTTATTTTTACTAAAAGAGAGCTGTCAAGGAAAATGTAGTAAATCTGATTTTAATTCCAAATTACAAAATATTTTTGTATTAAGCCAATCGTTTAAGTAATACAGAGTGAGATTCTCAACAACTTTTCAAAAATATGAACATAGGACACTTATATACTATACAAATAAATTCTATTAACTTTTACCTGCAAAGATGGAAATGTGGTTTGATATAATTTAGAAATATATTCAGTGAGTGCTGAAACAACAACAACAAAATCTATTTAAACATAAATGTTCTCAGAGAAGTTAGAAGTGGGATTCTGTTCTTTTATTATAAAAAACTGAAGGGAGAGAATTTTCTAGTGCTGGTCCTTAGGCAGAGCTCACCTCCTTTGTACCAGTAGTTTTCTGTGTTGGTTATTAGATACTTCTGAATATAAGAAAAGAGACACATACTGTGGAATTTCTAAATAAAATGATCACTGTTATATTTTGCACATACCTTAATTATAATTTATCTCTTTTTGCTCCCATAACCCATTTAACTCATTCAACACTTTAATACTTTCTACCTTTTACTGCTCCCATAACCCATTTAACTCATTCAACACTTTAATACTTTCTACCTTTTACCATTTAACTCATTCAACACTTTAATACTTTTCTACCTTTTACATATTTCTTATGTATGTATATACTATAAGGCAAATGAGTGATAGTAACAGATAACATAGTTTTCTACTTTAGATTAAGCTGTCAGACAACATAGTTCTTGGGAATTAATATTCATATTCCCCCTCCTTTCCTGTCAATATTAGCATCCAAGTACAATAATCAATAAACAATCTAAAAGTTAGACTTGAAAGTCCATCTTATTCCCCTTTATATTATCTACACAACTTATTTTGGGCTCACAAGGACATACTTGTTAATCTAATTGAATGAATTCCCAATAGCTGGCTAGTGTGGGGATGTGTGGCAGGCAAAGAAAATAACACTCTTATGCCTTGCTTGAATATTGTCATTATCTGAAATAATCCTCAACTTTCAAACAGTTAAGAATGAACTAGTTACTGACAAAAATAAATTAAACATAATTTTTTCCTTATTCAAAGGCAGAACCTTAGGACCAGCTAAACAGAACCTCCTAATTCTTTTAATCTTAGCTTAATCAGCAGGGTTACATTAGAAAAAGTCACTGTGACTCTAGTGGTACATTAGGCAATTTTACCAATAAAGATTTAGTCATGCTTTGGACTATTTTAAAGTTTGTACATTACATACATACTTATTCGCCCCCAATATCTCACCAATATACAACCAATATGCTAGAGAGAAGAAAATGTGTTCAAGCTTTTAGTCACACTGAAAAAGACTAATTTAAAATTTAGATGATAGAATTAGCTTGTTTTAGGTGCCTGCTTTCCAAATTACTGATATGGATGTTTTCATAAATCTGAACATTGAAAATAAACTTATTTTTATAGTAAAATGGACGGCTCTAAATATATGAAATCAAAACAGAATTGTGCTGAGTCACCTTAAAACAGATGGTAGCATTGAAGTCTGGTTGATAAGACTTAGCTTCTTTAATAAAGAATGAAGTGGAAGTTGGTTACTAAAGGAAGAACAGAGTATCATCAAAGCCAATTAATTAATTAATTCAATCATTCATATATTCTAGTTCCAGGAACTGTGTTAATTTCTGAGAATACAGTAGTAAATCTTATCATTATCATAAAATTAAATGAATAGACAGATAAACATATAATAAGCAAACATATTCATAAAATAATTAAATACATATCAATTTAATCAATGTATATAATATATTCATATATTCAAACATATTTCTTATGTATGTATATACTATAAGGCAAATGAGTGATAGTAACAGATAACATAGTTTTCTACTTTAGATTAAGCTGTCAGACAACATAGTTCTTGGGAATTAATATTCATCCTAATATCAGAAGAATGAGCAAAAGCAAGCCAAAGAAATTGGGAGAACATTTCAGGTAAAACAAACAAACAAAATGACCCTGAAGAGAAATAAAGATTTGTCTGTTGGAAAAAACGGAAAGCAGACCAGTTGGACTGGAACTTAACAATAAAGAGACTAGCAAAAGATAATTTTGTGATTTTTAAGAAAGCTAATTTTTTTCTCAGTCTATCTCACACTTCTGCTGTCCTCTCTGTTGGTTTTCTTTTCAGGCAGCTTTCTCCACATTGCACCAAGCATTAGCAGCTCCAGTCTTTAGGGCTCAGAATCTCAGAGATATTCCTGTCTTCAAAAACCTCTTTTTGAAATCTTTCCCATCTAATTCAAGGCAATTTCATTCTTCCAGTTATTTAGAGAGGAAATACTGTCATCTTTGACCATAGCCAAACACTCCAAATATAAACTATAAGTAATTCCTGTAGGAGACATTAAAATATTTTATGTCTTCCCACTTTTATCATGAATGTTTCTAGTTATCATCATCTTTCACCTAGTTTATTGCAAGAATCTTCTCAGTAATCTGTCTACTTCAAGCTTGTTCTGCTTCAGTCTATTTTTAATGCAATGGCCACTTCCCTTACTTCATCTCTGCCTTATCTTCTATTCTTTCTTTGCTCACCAGTAACAAACACACTAAAAAGCCACAAATATAGACAAATTTTTCCAAGCTTTAATTTATCAGATATATCTCAAAAAATTATTTAAAGAAATTATATAAAAGCATATATGTAAATGTTTGTTATCATAATCTCTACTAAGTTCTAATTAAATCTGAGCAGCTATTAATCTTATTGTTGCTTATTGTAAAACTGACTAGTCAATAGAGAAAAAACATGCCATTCATAGAGACTTTTATTATTCTAGTTTTAGTTATAAGTTAATACAATGCCATTAGAACTTAAACAATGCATTTTCTTTTGCAAAGTGCCTAGTTTAAATAATTATTACTAATTTTATAGTAAACTTGGACCAAGTAGACAAACAATATTATTGAGACTCAAGATTTAGGTTTTAGGTGACTAAAAAGGTGCAAAAACAACACCCCTTAAGGAAAGCTACATTATAAGCTAAACGCACAGGGACTTGACATGGTGAATGACTCCTATATGTTTATGGAATTAGTAACGGTGACACAAAGCTTTTAACCTCCACAAACACTGAAGCTAAAGAGAGTTATCCAGAGGATGTTGCAAGAAATATGCTTTCTTTCTTTATTATTTGTTTGTAATTTTTCACTTTGAGTTCCTTATCCTTGTATTTTATATCTGAAAAGAAGTTTAAAAAAAGAACCTGGAGAAAACAACCTACTCCAGAGTGACATTTCATATCTTATTTTCAGACAGCTTTTTTGCTCTAGTTTTCTTTTCATGGTATTTTTATTCTTTTTACTTAAGCACTAGATAGAAAAGAGTTCATGAGAAGGAACTAATCATATTTTAAAAATTATTTTCTGTATGCAGTAGTGAGAATACTATTGATTTCACTTTTACACTATTTATTACTTACTTGAAAAAAACATTATGGGGATTATTGTCTCATCTGGTTCATTTTAAAACTGGCAAAATATCTCTAGTCTCTGCATTAAAAAAAAGAAGAAGAGAGAGACATCTCATATTCTCTATATTCTAATTAATAAATTATTTATGAAATTATAATATAATGACTAAAAAAGGAAATATTTATAACAAGGTACCTAAATTCCTTTCATAAAGAATCTCCTGCTAAGAAAGAAATTAACTGTTATGTATATTATAAAATATACTTTTCTGTATGGGTATTTGAGCTCTGCAAGAGAAAATATACATTCTTGGTAAATAATATTAGGAATACTTTTTCTTTTAAAACTCTCCATAATAAGAAATAATGTGAATTAATGCTCCTTTTCAGGCAAAAATGTAATTTGGTAGATAAATGTACTTTTGTTATACATGAATGTAAAATATATCTATTATAAGGCAGATTGTTTTTCTCCAGTGAGTTTACCATGGCAAAAGTACAAATCTCAGTTTATCTTGAAATCCATTTCTCTTTTTTTAATAAAACTTATATTTCAACATATAAATTAGAGCTGAATGCTATATTCATTGTACAGGAAACTAGGATCATTTATTTGTTAGAGAGGTTGTGAACATTATATAAGGGAACCTTATAGAACATGAGTAAATTATAAAAATATAGAATAAAAATAACTGATGTCAGTTTTTATGTCAATGTCAGCGTGTTACACAGCTTCCTACAATGTTTCAACATGTCATCAATTTAAAAGAAACATGACCATAGGACAATGTGTCAACTTGATTAGAAACAGATTCTTGTATTCTATGGGAAAAGTGCATACCTTTTAATAACAAATATCATATTAAATTAAAAATTTTAATGAAATATTAACTGATTAGATATTTTCACTAGGAAATTAGAGAAAATATAAATATTTATTCAACTTGAAACACTAAACTATAGAACATGTTTTCTTTTATATACATATATAAATATACATATTTATATATGTATATATACACATTTATGTGCATATAAAATACATACATTCATGTCATAATATATACATATATATGTACATATTATGATATGAATTATGTGTATACACACACACACACATATTTGAAAACTGATGAAGATATTTAAGAATTAAATTTGTGGTACTCATTATCTATCTTACATTAAAGAAGTCGCAGATTTAGTAGTATTATTGGCAATATTTTCTATCTTCATTTCTCAATTGACAAAATAATTAATTCAAACCTCGATAATCTGGACTCCATGCTATGTGATGTGGATTAAATACAGTATAACATGTGGTCCTAGACATCAAGTTCTCATTATTGGGTTGTAGAAGCAAAACATTAACATACCTACAGGGAACTGAAAGTCAAATTTGTGCCAGAGCAGGCCAAAACTGTTTGCCAGCTACGACTGATAAAGGGGCCTAATGTGGAGGCTGAACTCAGATAGAGGATTTAGGTGCTATCTAGACCACTTGAATTCTCTTCCTCCAGAAATGACCTGGAGATTAGGAGATAAGGGCAGGCAGGCATTTGGAAGCAGAACTGACAGATAAACACAAGTGGCAGTGCATAAACATGTGCACCACTAAAAATTGCGAGAGACTAAAACCAGCCGCACATAAACTGAAGCTAAGATTAACCAAAAGTCATGAAATACAGAATAGATATGTGGAAAAAAAGGTGAAGAGTTAACAGTAGCCACAGAAAGGGTATAGGTAGAGAAAAAAAGAAATTGACTAAATTTAATGATGAAATATAACATTTTCCCACTATTGTGGAGATGCTCAAAATAGATTAAAGAATCCACAAGATAGTTTAATTTTAGTTGTGGGGCCGACTATGTTCCTGCTCCTGGATATCAGAACATGAGATGAAGATTTGTGACTGGAACTCTTGCATCTTTATAATAAAGCATCATCTTGCTGTTATATGTGGTTATCTCATGTATTAAGATTCTACTGCTGCATTAACAAATTACCTCAAATTTAGTAGCTTTAAACAACATAAATGTATCTTATGTTCCTAGAGGACAGAAGTTCTGAAATGGATCTGACAGGGTGTTGTCAGTCAAGGTGTTGGCAGGGCTGCATTTCTTCTCCAAAGAGGGCTTTGCAGGGAATTCATTTCCTTCCTTTTTCCAATTTCTCTGACTCAGACTCTCCTGCCTCCCTTTTACAGGTACATTTGTGATTATCTTAGACCCTCCTGAATCAACCAGTATAATCTTCCCATCTCAATAAACTTAGCACATCTTCAAAGTCCCTTTGTCATGGGAAGTACCATAATCACAGGTTTTATGGATTAAGGAGGTGAACATTTTTACAGGAACTTTATTTTGCCTATTACACCTGATGTAATGAAAGCTCCAGGAAATAGTTGACAGATTTGCAGAAAACTATGTCATGAGAGATTATTAGTAGGAGAAACAATTTAAGGTTTGGCCTGTTAAGAAAGTTGTTACTGAAGAGATGTGAAATGGGTGGAATTTTGAAAGTTAGATGAGTTTTTATTTTCTAAGAAGATAGTGGATTCCATTCCAGGGTTCATGTAGAGAAGAAAAAAAACATAAGCAAAAATGTGAATGAGGAAATAGTTTCAAAAGAGATATATTCTGGTTGCCTAGTGGAAGCAGAATACTTGAATGAATAAAGGACAGCTTGACAAGTTAGATTTGGAAAATATATAAAATGTTTTGAAAGTCTAACAAAAAAGTTTTTATTTTAACCCATAATTATTGACTTTCCAATTTGATAACAGTGATAGGTTGTGGTAAAGAAAGTGCTGGAGAAAGAATCCCAGGTAGCTATTGCAGTGTGAAGTCATTAAGTTCTAAATCCCACCTGAGCTGTGGAGATGACGAATAGAAATTAAAGAGTAAATATAAAAATGATGAATTTTGCTTTGAATCTTAAGAAAAATTTTATATAATTAATACAGATGTATAAAATATTTACTTGGTGAGCCTAGATAGTTATCATTAAAACACATTTTATTTTTTATTATTTTTTAGACCAACATTTATTATCAGTAAATGTGAAGAAAAGTTTTTGTTGTTAATCTCTTACTATGACTAATTTATAAATTAAACTTTAACATAGGTTTGCGTGGATATGAAAAAACAGTATATGTATATATAGTTCAGTATTCTCTGCAGTTTCAGGCATCTACTGGGGACATATCCTCCATGGAAAAAGAAAGACTACTATACCATGACATTCTAATCTAATTGGTCTGTCATGAAGATGAATGATCTTTATTTTTAAATATCACTTTGTATTTATAGCTATTATGGATGCTATATATGAACTTCATTAAAAATGTGAGGAAATAATGTTTCTCCCGGTTGGTGGTTCTACAATATTTATTGCTGTTACAATAAATTATTGGGTTAAGAATGAATTCTTCAATTGACAATAAATATGCTAAACGCTCTAGAACATAAGAGGTTCTTACTGCAAGCCAAAAGAAAGCTCTGGGACCATACGATAAAAAAGATAGGCATGGATTATTTTTTATGAAGGCCATAGAAACTAATTCCATTTAAATAATTTGTCTTTTCATTACATGAATACCTATTTTTAAGTTTTGCTTTGTTTTTCAATAATGGTAGCAGATAAAAATATTTCCAGGTTACAAATATCCAAACGCACAACACTGAAAATATTGTATCTGGATGGTCTTTTATTAAAAAGTGAGCAGCCTGAGGGAAGGAACGGTATAAGGAACTCTTGCCTTTGTTATCATGATTTACAGTTATGGAAGGTCATGTTTTGGTTCTGTTTTCTAAGATGGTTTTATATTTTTATACACTCCTTCCAGGCTCCTTAGAATCTTGTCAATCATTCTGTTAAACTTGTGTCAAATAGACAAAGGGAAAGCCCAAAAGGATCTAACTATTCTTGAACTGGTTCCTACTAAAGAGTGTTCTCTTGGGTTTTTGCTTGCAATTTAAATATTAATGTTACCATTGCTAGCAAATCTTTGTAAACACAACAATAGAGAAATACTTAAGACACTACAGCACGCGTGGAGTTCCCGTGACAGAACAGCATTTCCAAATCTGTGGAGTTCGTATTTGGGAATTTACTAGCTATTGTGGTTAACACAATTAGAAGGGTGATGGAGGATCATACAGAATGTTGTTCCAAATTTAAGGCCACCACTTACTGCCTCCGAAAATAAAGCAGGATAATATTTTA
Source organism: Macroglossus sobrinus (assembly GCA_004027375.1). Classification (NCBI taxonomy): domain Eukaryota; kingdom Metazoa; phylum Chordata; class Mammalia; order Chiroptera; family Pteropodidae; genus Macroglossus; species Macroglossus sobrinus. The sequence continues at coordinate 205,017 of PVKZ01001056.1, read as the reverse complement.
TTTGTTTGTTTGTTTGTTTTTTAATTTAAACTGGAAAGCCAATGTTTTTACTGGTAATGCTGGGTAAGTAAGAGTACATTCTGTGAGTCAGATCTGATGTTAACAGGCATCCATTTGTACTTGTTTGGTTTTGATCTTTTCCACATAAAAAGAAATTAAAAAGCTAGCATTTTTTAAAAAAGAAAGTGCCCTTCTGTATAATAAAAACAGTATTTTGAAAAGCATATTAGAGATGAAACATCTCAAAAATGCCATCTTCTGTAAGAGTAACTTTTAGAAATAAAAAACTGTCACTCTACTAAGTGAGTTCCCTTGTATCCTCGACATTTTATAACACCTTCATGGAAGAACATAAATTTTTAGGTGGAATCTAACCAACCTCCTGATCCAGTACATTGCAGGGCAGACTGGCACTCACTGTGGTCCTCACTCCTTGTTGGCAATTTTACATTGCTATCTCACTGTAAACTCATATGTTTATCCTTTATAATTATTTCGATTTTCCCCATTCTTCTTAAAATGGTGGTAACTTTACCTCTTCCATCCTTTTCAATAATTTACCTTTCTATGAAATTTAATTTTCTATACTTATCCACACTAATTTTTAAAAGTTGTTTTCACTTTTTTCTATCTATCATAGTGGAAAGGTGTGGTTCACCCTAAGAGTCAGACTTATACCTGTCTTATGACTTCCATCTTAAATGTTGTCTAGTTCAAGGTCCTTTTTAACAAAGAGGTTCTTTACATGGTTCTTTATATTTAATATAAAGAGTAAACTTACATTAGGATATTGGTAAAAAGTTATAATTTTACTAATAATTTTTATAGGAATTAAAGAAATGCTTTATGTCAAATACTGAGTAGAATTTCATGCAAAAACACAATTTAAAGTATTTATTGCCTATTTCTCAGTCTCTTTAGACTGTTGCCAGCCTTATGTCTCTTTTTTCTTTTCTATATAGAGACCAGTAGTTCTATTTCTATGTTTTCTACTCCCAGGTATTCTCTCATTGTGTCACAAACCCCTCTTTCCCTCTCTCTCTGGCAGATAAAGTGAGCTAAGTAAGATTTTTTTTTAGATGCATACTTGCTTCATCTCTTAAAACTCTTCTCTGCTATGTAGAAAACCACTTTATTAAAAGGACAACTTGTACTTAATAGTTTTAAGACCCTCCACTAACTAGAAACCACCTCCTTAGAAGGAATGGATAATTACAAATATCCCCAAAATTCTTTAAATACAAAATTATTCCTTTAAAGTACTAGAACCCTTTCTTCTTTACTTCTATCCTAATCTCATTTTAAACATGCTTTAACTTCATCTACTTTAAGGGATAAAACAATCTGAACCGATACCCACATGCATGCATCTAATCCAAATACCCCATTACTATCTATAAACAGGTAATTCCCTAATTCTAACCTCTGTGTGTTTAACAAACAGCTTATATACCTCAAACTCAGAATGTTCAAAATTAGATTTATTTATTTTTTCTCTCACAAATTTACGCTTTCTCTAGGTTTCTCTATCTCGTTAAATAACCTGCAGTTACTCTATCCTGGAAATAACTTTGATTTTTTTTTTATTCTGTCCCCACTAAATTTAACAATCACAAAAATCCAATTGATTGATTCTACCTATCTGATGTCCCTTAAACAGTGTACTGACGTCTCAGCAGATGGCCACTAGTATGAGTCACCACATCTTTGTCCTCATTATTGCAGTATTCTGTTGGTTTCCCTGCATCCACTTGCCTGGCTCTAACACATTATTTTCAAGTAAAAATCTAGCTGTGGCAGGTCTGCTAAAATTTTTCAATAAATTTCCATTGCTTTTGATATAAAATCCAAAAGCATTCAATACAGCTATAAATGTTTCTATATGAACCCATAACTTTCCAGATTAATTTCACCACACTTTGCACTCAGATATTCTAGATTTCTTTACAGTGCCTAAAATATGCCATATCATTATTCTGACCTAGTGCTTTATATATGCTATATCTTCTGTTTAGACTGAACTGAGCCATCCAATCCTGACGTTTCACTTCAATAATGTCTGTTTCACCATTTAATGTTATTTTATCAGAGTGTCTTACCTAATTCTGTAGATTAGGCTAAAGTTCCCTGTTATATGCTCTTATAACCAGTGTTGCACTCTGTCCATCTCACATGCAGTTATTCTGTCTAGATAATATACTTCATGAGGATAGACACTCTCTCTGTCTTATTCTCAACTATACTTCAGTGCTTGGGATAAGGTTTTACCAATTCATGATTTATAGAATTAATTACATAACTGGTCATAAAACCTAAACACATAGATACAGTTGTATGTTTGTTACATATCAAATCCCTTTAATAGTGTATTAAAGGTACATACATATTTAGTGAAAATCAAAGACACAAATCATCTGAAGCAACCCAGTTACTGAAGAGAATAAAGCACAAAGTTTACTGTAATATTTCATAGTGCATTATATTATGTATTGATAATAAGGGAGGACACATATAACATATTAAGTAATATCTTTGACCATGTCATGTATTATAATAGTTACCAATATTTTATTATCTATATTCACTTTTGTTTTCAGATTATGACTGTGCTTTAAATGATCTTTCTGAGCATAATTGGACACTTCACCTAATTAATACTGCGTTATTGTTTTTTTATACCAATAATTTTCATAAATAATGCTGAAAATGGTTTCCTTGGACAAATAAATCAGTGAGGCATAAGACAGAAAGGTGAGGATTTGACAAGTTGCTTCTGGAATAAAAGAGAAGTGAAAGAAGATGTTTCAGCTTCCAAATATCACCTAAGAAAAAGTTTTAAGAAGTGTATGGAGAGGAATGCATTTCTAGAGGTCACATTTATGATTCCCTTTTTCTCTTTCTTCTTCTTCTTTTTCTTTTCTTTTCTTTTTCTTTTTTTCTGTGAGACACATTGAGAAGATTTCCTTCTAGCCAGAGGCTTATTTATAGTATTTATAAAATGTAAATATTTTATAACTGTACTTCATCCCGACGTTTATAAAAAAGAAAAAGAGAAAAGAGTAGTCGGTCACGTTAGAGACTGAAGTACCTACAAAAATTGCACCTTCAAGATATTACAGTGGAAAGCTCAGTCTAAACAAAAGGGAGAGGAGTATCAACACTGCTCTATAATTTCTTGAGAGTGTCTTGTGTTGACATTTGACTCTAATGTAAACAATGCTTTTATCTTTTAAAGGCAGTGATAGCAATTGTCATAAGGCAAAAATGCAAATATTTATGATATGAAAGATATTTAGGTATTGGGGGGTGTCTCAAGGGTAAGTCAGAAACATCAGAGAGGTCACAGACATACTTTGTTCTTGGTTTTCACCTGAGTAAGCACCTATCAAATTTACTCCAGAGACTCTAATCTTCTGGCATTGGGGAGGCCAAAATAGTAGAAAGGAATACACAGAAAAGCACTGGAGAATCTAGTAAAGAATGGACTGCAGGGGGACATATGTTCAAATTATTTTATGAAAAGCATTTCCCATGGCAGTTATTTGTTGCATCATTTCTATAAATATTGAATATCGACCATTGAAATGTTGAAAACTATTCTCACCTCAAGTACATAGAGGTTCTTAAGAAGAGTTAGCTCCTACTGTTATTATGTACCAACAAAGGACTCATACAGAGAATGCTAAACATGTTTAGGTAGTGCTTCAGGGCAGCCTGTGAATATTGAATCACTAGAAGTCCTTTTCCACCCACAGTCTATGGATAGAAGATATCAGAAAGTAAAAGTATAACATAGAAAAATGACATTATCCTTGCTCTTTTAGATTTTTACCAAGTGAACATCCCCAAAGTACCTAATTCAGAGAAACCTTATTTCTAGATTACCCTTAATGGAAAAGTTTTCAGAAGATTTTGTAATATCTTGGATCATGCTCAGAACAAGTGATATACTATAAGTCTTCAAGGAGTTTGACACGTTAGGGAAATGTGCTTTTTGTAATCAATGATTTGTGAAAACATAATAAACATATTCATATACTGCATATTACCTTAGTTCCACATGTCTGTGCCTTCTCATCATGGAAGTGCATTTAAAAAGTCAAGAGTTATAAGGCTGTGGGTAGAACACGGTAGTCTGAATAAGCTCATTATTAATAAATTATCACAATATATGCTGAGTTCAGAATGCCCTGAGGTGTTTATGAGGAAGCAGCTGGTTTTGAATACAGAATTTAAAGAGTAGATATAATTAAGTACTTATAGCTAATGACAATATATAAAAAAGAGCCTTTGTTTACTTGAAAAGCTGTATTATTTTGGATGCTCAAAGACAATGCTTTCCAAGCTTCTTTATGGCATGGTATGCAAAGAATATAATAACATTTGTATGGGGACACAAGAGTTATTGAGACAAGAAGATTGTCAGGCCAGCTGACTTTAAAAACCATGCACATAAAACTTTATGCTCTCTTCTTATTTTTTTTTATCAAAATGTTAATCTAATGCCTTCATTTCATTGAAGTTAGTAACATTTACAGCATTGGACAGTATATTTGTTTGTTTCCAAATAACCAAAGTAAAATAAAATTTAGTTAAACATAAAAAATATTTGTTGTGGAATCCAAAGATGATTGAACTTACCAAATTACAAGAAAAGATAAGCAGATGGACCTCAGTTACCACTGAAAATAGGACCCACGAGGACTCTCTAATTCTTATTTCTTTTTTTTTCAGTGCATTGATTATTTCTTATTTCTCTCACTTTTACTTTTTCATATTCTGGGAAACATGACTGATAACTCCCAGTTTTAAATATTATAATGTCCACTTGCAAAGAAGGTATATAGAATCTCAGCTTCCAAAGACTCATAAATCCAGCTTGGTTCAATAAATTCTATTCTGATCAATGGGGCCAGAGTATAAGATTATATAACAACTTTGAAGCTTCCAGAATAGCAATACATAGTATTGCCCATAGTATGTTAAAATAAGTTTTAATGCTAATGGCTGCCATACAGAACAGAATACTACACAGTGTGGCTATCTTCTTCTAAAGTCAAACTAAGCTGCCCAACTGCTTCAGCAATTTTTAGAAAAAACTATTTTTATTCTGCTCAATATTTTGTTTAACAAATACATTTTTCAACATGTGGAAGTTGTTGACAGTCTTTAAATGTTTCAAAAGAAGCAGCGTTAAAAATAAGAATTTTTTCTTGATTGTGTCAGTAAGAGAGTAGCCCCAAAGTGAAAACTAGAGACAAAGAAAAACATTAGTTTTATCCAGTTGCCTAAAAAGAGTAAATAGCATATCTCTCCATAAAACATAGGCATATACAAAAATAAAGAAGCATCAGTAATTATTTAGTAGATGGCATCATGAAAAAGAAATCTTCATTGCTTTATTGTTTTAATTTTATATGTAGAAATTGATAAATATGTTTGAGTTTGAATAAATAGTATAATAAATTACTGCGTATGTATCAAGCAGATTTAATAATTACCAATATATGTCCAATCTTATTTCATTTATATCTTACGCCCTTGTTTCCGTTAATAGATTATTTTAAACTAAATCCTAAGCATAAAATCATTTTTTCCTGTAGTACTAAAATATGGATATCTACAAGGACATAAAAAAATCAGCTTAGTTTTACATGGTTGTTTGGATCAGATTCCAAAGGGTTTTATATATTGTATTTGGCTGGAGAGTCTCTTATGCCTCTTTAATTATTTTATTTTAATTTATTTATTTCAGAAATGAAATAGATTTCTCACATTTAAAATGTTTCATCTCTGTTTGAAAAGGGAGTAACTGCTAATAGGTGGAGACTATCTCTTTGGGACAATGAAAACATTCCAGAATTAGATAATGATAATGAGTGTATAAACTTGTGAATATACTATAACTTCTAAACAGCACACTTTTACATAGTGAATTTTATGCTATGTAGATTGTATTTTTTTAAAAAAAGAAATTAAAATCAGAATATTTAAACTGGCATAGAATTAAAATATGTTCTGGCCCAGTAGTTTCCAAGCTGGCTGATTATTTAAATCATTTGAAGAGGTTTCTGTATAATATAGATTTTCTACACATTCTTGCTTCATAGATTTGAGGTGAGACACAGAAATATAATATTTTAAAAGACAGTATGTGATTATAATTAACATTTAGGTTTCAGAACTATTAAGAGGAAAATAAAGCCCAAAGAAAAGTGACATGCCCGAGATCAAAGAGCTGGTAGCAGTTGGAACCACAAGCCAAGCCAATCTGTTTTTTTTTTTTTTAAATCTTCAAAATGCTGTGCCACTTCCACTGTGCCATTACAGGCAGCTTCAAACCAATTAAACTGATATTCATTGCCCCTATGTCTCTTGTATATCACATGGTGGCCCAGGAAAAGCCATCCAAGCTAGGTTTTCTTTTCATTATCCTAGGCCAGCGATCCATCTCTTCTCTATTCCTGTTCCCTTCCCGTCAAACTCCCTGCTTCTTTCTTTGCTCTGGGAAAGGAGAACAGTAGGATTTATGTTACAAATTTCAGCAATCATGCTGAGGAAAAAGAAGATAAAATAAGTCCACAAGTCTGTTTCAATATAATGGATTTAGATGTATCATTATTGTTGTATTATTCTTGCCTCTTTCTAGTTTTGAACTTTCCTCTGCCTGCCTTTTCACTCCTCTCTTCATTCCTCCCACTCCATCTCTCTCTCTTTCTCTCCTCTTCCCCCAACCTCCGCTCTCACTCTCTCATTCTCTCTTTTCCCCCTGCGTTTAGACTATGTTCTTAGCTCTCGAGAGAGTTAAGCAAAACAGAGTTGATGTTACTATATTCTGTGATACATGTTATTAATGCCTATGCAAATACTATGTAACTAAAACAAGTATGTGGTTATATGTCTACAAAAGATGGGAAGAAATAAAGGAGAAACTTTAGAGGAATTATTAATGTGATTTTCACTTTGACATTTTTGATTACGCGATCTTCATCCTTGTTGGCCTAAAGAATACGTCTACCAGTCTAGCATTCTTTACAGAATTAGAAGTATGAGGTCATGATTTAATATGGTGATTAACTTAGTTACATGAGTTAATAAATGTAACGTCCTTAAAAATACATTTGACACATAATGCTTTATAAGCATTAGTTATTATTATTATCACTAGTATTTCCAGAGGAATTACTACTGATTTTCTCTTGTACTATAGTAGTGAAGATATCTCTTCTGCCCCAGTTCTTGAGATCATAAAATCTATTTAACTTTGGGTGAAGTGTAGGTGATATTAGGGGATAATCAAAAGGATTCTGGGTTGAAAAACAAGAGAAAGAGGCAGGCATATAAGCTGACAAGAATCAGAATATTCAGTAGACAACACATCAAGAATGCTTAACTCTTTTTTACTAACATGTTTGCATAAAATTTTTCTCAGACTTTGTTCTGAGAAGAAAGCAGGAAAGAAGAGCAAGGCGATTTGAGAAACTTGGCATTTTATTCTAGAGAGATCAAATATTTACTAAAAAGGACTATTTAAACAATAAAAGTCAGTAAAGGAACTTCCTGCACTTTTTCTTTTACAACCATGTTGTATTCGTTGTTTTCTACTGAGCATCTATAATTAATTCTTCCTGCAATTGCCTTATTTGGCAATTCATCTTCTCACACTCCCAATCCATATGGATGAACTGATTAACTGATAAGAGTCTATATTATAGTCTTAATAAATCGGTGTATCTCTATCCCCTAGGAATAAAGATTAGCTGTAGGGAGGTGATTTAAGCCAGCCCAAAATGAGAGTGATATTAATTCAATATGATAATAAAAAAGCAATTGCATTTGTAATTTGCTTCGCATTTATTGAATGGGAATCTATCTGGGATTTACAGAATTAAATAAACCACACATATGGTTTTGTTTCTGGGGTCCCACCTCTTAATTGTATATGTGTTTTAGCTAGAGATGTATCTTATTTGTAGCATTAATTGTAGCATTAATATTAGCAGGTAATATTTTTCTCATATAGATGCCAATGTTAAAGACTTGACAGCTATTCTCTCTAAATTAACACAACAGTATCAAAGTTAATTATGAAACAGTGTATTGGAACTCACAAAATCCTCTCACATAAAATTTTTAAATATTTTTTTCAGTAGTTATATGTGACTAAGAGTAATATAGCCTTCTTGATCATAAGCACCTTGTGGACTGATACTATATGCTGTATTTCGTGTTTCTTGTTATGGGGTAAAATTAATTTTTCCACTCAGCTATATTTAACAAACTGTATGACCTTTGTTATCCACTGGTGTCTCCTTCAAACTCTTTATTGGAAACATCAGTTGCCTTTGATATGAACATCAAATGAACAGTGTTAGGGAAATTCAGCAACTGAAACATTTCTAGGTCCCAAATGGAGGTGCCACTTCAGCAAACAAACTTAGATAACTTTTGCCTTCCTGTAAACACTCTGCTTGATTAGAAACACAATATATCCAGTCAGCCAATCTCAGCTGCCAAAAATCTGCAAGGATTTTCTTGTTCTAAATAAGGTACACTATGCAACCCCAGCCAATCAACTTAAGCCGATACTCCTTCATTATTCCCTGATTATCTGCCTCTGTAAAAGCTTCAACCGTCTTTCTTCCTTTGTAGTTCTCTGGATTCTTGAAAGTAGGACTTCCTGCTTCATGAAGTGTAAAAAAAAATTTGCTTAGATCAGCTAAATTGTTCCTTTTGATTATTTTAACATATAACTCATTACATAATTTTGTTGTTAGCAAAACATGTCAAAGGTTTCATGCCATTTACAATTTTGTATTGCAAAATGTACCTGAGAGGGAGGATTTTGTACAAAAGAAGGAGTAGAAAAAGAATCAATAGGTTGAGATTCTCAGGAGTTCTAATTTGATAAGATTAGGGACTATAGCTTCTACCTTCTCCCCACCAATTCTGATATTAAAAAAAAAAAATTGGGCAACATGAGATCGCTGTCATCGATCATGAGAAACTCCACTGAGTCCTGGATCTGAAGTCTGATGTCTTATGCAGACAAACAGCAATAAATAGGATAGTGAAGATGGTGCCAAGAAAAGTTCATTCCATGTCATCCACTATTTTGTTTCTGGATTTAGTGTTTCATCAAGATTGCACAGAAAATATACCATTCAAAGATCTAGACGGTAAAAAGTATTTTGAGTAATAATAAAGAATTGTAACTATTTATTATCATTATTCTCCTATCTCTAAATAAATGAACTAAGTAATAAATAAATGAACGTTATTTATAAAGGTCCGAGGATCAAGATAGCTTAATTTTGTTGATTTTGTATTGGAGAATAAAATTAGAAATTATAGAAAATGCCAGAGGCTATACATTTCATCAGTGCTTGAACTTTGGGGATTACCTAATATAAATTTACAGTCTCTAAAATAGTGATTCTTAAAAAGGAGGCATTCAATAAATGTTTGTTACAACAATTAGTGAATGCATATTTGAGATTGTGCAAAGGAAGTTAAATATTTGGCAATAATCCTTCACAGAAGCAAAGTTATTAAACCTTCATTACAAGGAAGGAAACAGATAAAGGTTTTTTTTAGTCAATTATTATCCTCTTTTTCATGAGTTCAGTTAATTTTATTCCTGAACGTAACCTGGATATGAAAAACAGAATTCTACTCAATGAATATCTGTCTGCAGTAAACACATTCAAGAGATTCAAGTAGAAATTCAGCTCATTAAAAAGATTACAAAGTCTGTGGTTCTCCAAAATTGGCATGTGAGTATTTTAATTTATAATTTTTTATTTAAAATATTGAATCATTTTTTTTAAAGTCATGTGTCAGTGCATATGTGAAATATCTTCAACACTGAAGAGTATGCACATTCACTCACTCCCTTTTATTTTGTATTAACCTAGTTTAGTTTATTGTCTACCCAAAGTCATAATTTTATACAACTGAGTCTTTTAATAGTAGAATATTTATAATACTGTGAAAGAAAATGTGAAATGATAGAAACTATTTTTTTAGTTACCCAGCTCAAAAGATTTCAAATATAATGTACTACATGTTCTTGGCAACAAAAACCCAAATATTCCAAACTTTCTAAGAATTCCTTTGGTAACACGTAGCTAAAATGTTGTCCATAGCAGTTTACCAGCACGATATTAAGAAATAAACAAATACTGTTTAAGACAAGGAATTAATTTTAACAATACATAAAAAAGCAACTGCTTTTCAAAATGACATATGCTATGGTTGAAACTTTTTGAAAATAGATGTCCAAAAATGTTCTTGTTATTGTTATCGCACTCTTTAAAATGGTGTAGTATTCATCTATAGAAGCACTCATATTTGCACACTAACGTAAAAGCATAACTTTTCTTACTTGCTTAAAAATCTTCTGAATAAAGAGTTTCAGTGTAATTTGAATCTGTTGAAACTTTAAAAATATATATTGATTAGTTTATAAAAACAACCAATGAATAGATGAAAAGCAACCAATCAAATTTCATCAAAATTTTGGCAAAGTTGGTAGACAAGATTGAGAGAAAAAAATAAAATTTATTGAGAACAGTCAATGGTGATCTTTATTAATGGATATCTGCACATGCTTGATAGCTAGATTTTTCAGGTATAATAATAGATATAAAACTAATAAAATTAGGACAAGAACTCAAGTCAGTGCATCAAAATGTTAAACCAAGTATATCTAGTCATATCGGTTTCACTAAAAAAAAAAATAATAGTTTCTTAAAACAAGATAGTTTTTGTGTGTGTGTGTGCTATTAAATAAAACCTCTTAAATATTTATTTTATCTGTTTTCTTTCTTGTAAAATTTTTATTTTGTTTTGCTTAATAAAGTAGTATATAGATAGAATTCTTAAATAAATGCATACACATTTATTAGGATGCACATTCAAGTTTTTCACTGATAGGAATACATGTCAAAAATGTTTGGAATCACATATAGCAATTGTCCTACGTCTGGTTACCTCAGGGACATGGATCTCAAAGTAGCAAGAACAGACAGTTCACAGGGTAAACATTTCTGAGACCGAGACAGATTGATAAAAACTGCAGTAGGTATTCGCCAGACAAACTGATACAGCAGCCTGACATTTTTCTGTTATCCTTGTCATCTCCTTCCCTCTGCATGTGTAAATATTTATAAAACTTCCAAAACATAAATGTCACATGTTTTTTAAACAGTATTTGATGAGATAAAGCAGAAATTAGGATGCTTATTCAGAAAATATAATTCCAGAGCCAGTGTTTTTAATGACTATTTCAATTTTTCTTCTTTTGTTTCTAACACTTATAACATATTTCATACTTTTGTCAAAATTTGTTGAAATGTCAAAAACCATGTTAAATAATATAGAGCTAGAGCATTATATCCCTGTTCTTTTTTATTGTGAATGTTTTTAGTGTTTTCTTATTTAGCATGTATTGGTTGTTAACTTGAATTGATATTAATATATATGCATGCATAGAAAATCATAGTAGCAAATATTGCTTGTTTCTTTAGATATTTAGAGAAAGTTGATAAAAATTGGGTGTTCATATTTATTTGACATTTTGTCTTTTATTATATAGGTTATAAACTTGCTTTTCATGATTACACTGGATTTATTAATTTGATAAATATGAAGATATTCTTGCATTCCCAGTGTAAAATTTACTTGGTCATGGTGTATTATTATTCCTAATATACAGATAGATTGAATTTAATAATACTTGATCATTTGTATCACTAGTCATGAATGAGTTTGTATGTTTATTCTATATTCATCATCTTGTTGTTTAGTTTTGCTTTATCCATCTTATCTTTCCTGAAGTAATAGACTATTCTGAATAGCATAGATATATATTTTTATCTTTTCAGTTTGGATGGACTTGCCTATGAAATATTTTTGCACAGTGTGCTTAAACAGGGTGAGATTTTGATGATATGCTCATTTTCTTCAGAGGTTATTAGACTCTATAGTTTTCCTAAAACTTCTAAAGTTAATTTTGAAAGATCATACTTTCTAGGAAACTAGCATTTCACCTAAATATACCAATTTACTTTATAATATTATATGAAATTGTATCTGTTTGAGTTCTTTTTAATTTTATTTTCTGTATTTGAATTTTAATTTTTTAACAGCTTGACTGATGTAGAAATCACATATCACAAAATTCTCTCATTTAAAGTGCATAATTCAATGGTTTTAGCATAAAAACCTGACTAATTCACGTGTTATTGGCCAGAGCAAGTCTAATAGACAAACTAAAATGATAAGAAAAGGTATGGCATATCTTAAAGGTGAGGGTGCAAATTTTGGGGTCAATAATTTAGTTTATTGCAGTGTCATCATTAAAAAAAACTAAAATCAGAAACAATAAAAAGATAACCTCTTTGGAATGCGGTATTAGAAGAGAGGAAAGATGAGGTGGGAAATTGTTCTTTTTCATCTTAAACCATTCTGTACCATTTTAATTCATAGAAAATTTTTATTGTTGAACAGGAAAAAAAGCATACAAGAACACAACACACTTGTGATTAAATAGAAAACAAAAAAAGCAAAATAAATGACTACTATACTGAACTGGCATTTAATTGTTATTAGAAAATGTGAAGAAATCCTGAAACCAAATTTTTGATAGTCTATGTTTTATGTGTACATCATATTAAATCACTGGAACCATAATTAATCTGTCTTTTTTTTTTTTTACCAAAGTTTTATTTTCTAGACAGACATTTTCATAAGAAACAATATGGTAAAGTATTTTAATAAGAAAATATGATAAAGAGTATAAAATTATTTATTATGATTATATTTAATATGAATTATACATATGTAGAATGATTTTTATGAGGGTACCTTTTATTTTACTTTTACTGATTTTATACTATCATATTACTTTCACACCACAATTATGACAATTAAATATTAAATTATATACAATAAGCAACACAGGAACACAGTTTATCATTTTTAGAGAAATAATTTATTTGAGATGTCTTGCAATATATATTTACTCTAACAAAGGCTTTTAATTTCTATAAGGAAAATACATTTTAGAAAAGCCAACAAATGCAGAAGGTAGTGTGACAAAATACACATAACGTTTAATAAAATGACATAAAAATAAATTGAAATACACTTGCTTTGTTTTAAATACTATGAGTCCTTTCAGTTATAATAATCTTTTTTGAGCATTTACTGTTCCAGATTCTGTAACAAATGTTTCATATGCATTATTAATTATATTGTTCACAGTGGCTCTATAAAGAGGTACTGATGTTTTTTACCCTTTTACAGAAAATGAGTTTTCAGGGATATCAATGAAATTACAAAGGTGACACAAAAATTGTTGAAGTAGCAATTATACTGAATTTTTCCTCTTCAAATTTTTGTTCTTAACAATGATGCAAGAATACCTCTATGTATCTGATATATTCATATTACAAAAACCATTGTGTAATTGGAATATTACATAGGTTGAATATACAAATTTGCTCAAGAGAGAAAAGATAAACAAATAAAAAAATTATTTCAAAAGTTTCTTTTAAAACTATCAGATTATATATAATATCAAATTGAATAAAAAAGTTTAAATAGAGAATGGAAGTTTTAGAGTATATTAGAAAATGTGTATAGGTGGATGGAAATGAAAATTTATAAATGTACATTTTAACAATTATTCTGAGCAATCAAAGGCTCATACCTTGAAAGAAGCTTAAAGTCTTATTTATTAATTACTTTTTTTACATAGTTCATATTTTAAAATAAAGGGATTTTAAATGCTTTTAATTTTGCATTTATTCTGCTACATATCTTGTCTTTTTTTTTTTTTTAATCTAGGTCTCTGTCTCTTAGCAGTTCTATCAGTAAGATGATAGGGCAGAGAACTCAATTAATTTAAGAAATATTGTTTACAGATCTATTAAAAGGTTTAGTAGGGGTTAAACTATTAGCTTGTTCCTTGTTCTTCCATGGTTTAATAGATAATAGACAAAATGAGCCATCAAGAAGATATGCTTCATAGAACTATAAATGTAGAGAATGGAGCAGGAGAAGCTCTGCAGAGCTCATAGCATTAAGACTTTCATTTTTTATAGCAAAAAAGAATCCAATAGGAAAATCATAGTTATTATGAGATGGCATTAAATGTAGTTTCAACCAGATAAAAACTCTTTAAAATTTTTGTTTTCACCAGCTCACTGACCAACAAATATGAAGTTTAATTGTTCTTAAAGGATTCAAAACTTTCAGAGTATCTGTATCATTGTTACAGTACTTAAGTTTTCAAATGGGCTTGTGTTTCAAATACAGATGGTCCTTAATTAAAATCAAGCCAGGCTGGTTACAGATGCAAATGCTTTAGGTCATTGAAATAGCCTTCTTATAGTTTCCTCATTTCAAACATTCAGGGCATAATGCATACACAGGGATTTTCTTTATTAGTTAAAATAGAACAATGGACACTTTATTATTAGGACACTTTTCTATTAGAAAGATTATAAATCAATGTATTACTGGTCACAATGGCCTTACTGATCCCTCATGTTGATTAAACTTTAGACAGGTTTATTCTAGACTGTAGTTCCCTAACCTCCCTTTCTTAAAGAATTTACTTTAGAAAACTGTAACTGTAAATTTTTTCTCTGCCTCCTTTGAAATGTACATAAATCTCCTTAAAAGTCTCTTGACAGTCTTAACATCTAGGGAATTTCTTTCTCAAGGACCTGGGAGCTATTTCTTTGAAATGCAATCATTAAGGAAGATAGTGCTTCAGTCTTTGAGTCTCTGTGGGAGAGTAGAAGAATAATTTTGGTGGGTATTTCCCTCCAAGTTATCAATTACCTCCTGTGATGAAGATATGAGAAAGTTTATTTTTCCTTTGGTTAAAGCCAATCAGCAAACACAGGTGGCCTAAGATTTACTCCCATTCAGTTTTTAAAACTCTCCAACCCTTTGATTCATTGGAGTTGAATAAACTTTCTCCTCCAGTATAAAAACCTTGGTTAAAGTCTTCCTTTCTGTTTAACTTTGCCCAGTGCAATTTTTCTTTGCAATTACCCAGAGTATTTCACTGAGGAGACCTATAATTTTACATATTTTTAGAGAGTTTTTATATTCATATATGAAATATATGAATATTCATGATATAAAATTAAATCTGTGCCTTTGATTTAAGTCAAGTCAGTGGGCAAAAAACTTTTAGAACCTCTAAACCTAAACCTTGCTTTCAGAGTTTGTATTATCATTTTACTTTTCTCCCCAAAGAAAATAATAACAACAATAACAGCAATTGAAAAATAACAGAAGCTCATTAAAATTTAAACTCTCTGATTCAGGAATTTAATAAATTAGCTTAGAAACTGTTATACTAAATGATTTCTTGCTGGTTAACTTTAAATATGCCTTTATGTTTTAATGCTAACATGTAAACCACTTTATACTAGAGCTATAAGTTATTTTATTAAAAATATATAGCAAGTAATGGAGAATATTATATTGTGGAAAATAAGAGTGCAGATATGAGTTGGTTCACTTTAGACACTCACTATACCCTTTAAGAGTTATTAAAATAGCTAAAATCAATTATGCTGAAATGTTATTATTATTATTATTATTATTATTATTATTATTTTATTACTATCTTTATTTACTAGACCAAAATGTTGGTCAGTAGAGGACTGATAGAATATAATTTTTCTATTTTAAGCATTTGCAGTTTGAGGTTCAGAAAAAAATTTCAGGAGAAGTTCAAATACATTATGTAGACAGACTTTTAATATGGTAAAATCGATTGAAAGTAGCAGAAAAACAAGTAAAAACAGCCTAGTTCAATGCTAAATATAGCTCTATTCCTCCAAAAATGCTACCAAACAATATATGCTTCCTTTCTTTCTTCAGATAACATTGTGTCTTGTGACTCAACCAAATGAACTTCTAGTATTTCACCCTATCCAGTACTCTATCTCATGTGTAATGTCATCTATTTCAGCTTTGAGAGCGCATTGGCTCAGTAAACACAGTCTGCTTTCTGTAGAGAACTGTGGAGTTTGAACCTTCTGTCTGACTCAGGCTTGGCTTACACAGGAGCAAAATGCTTTTAGAAGTCCATTTTTATTGGGGGCTCTGCTCCTTTTGTCCTAGTTTCAACATAAGGGCTAAGAAAAATTTCCAGTTTCTGTAGTAGGTTACCTGCATCAACACTGGAAAATAAGAGCCCAAATTGTAATCAATGCTTTATGTTTCGTGGACCACAGGAGTTTATCATTCTCAGAGAAATATCCCATAGAGAGCCTTCTGGCAGCCAGGAACCACTGCAAAAAAAATATAAAATAAAGAGACCGTTCACTGTCATGTCCAAATGAATCTAATGTTGGCATGATAGACCATAGAAAGGGCTAAAATTTAAGACATTTCAGCAATTGTCATTTCTTCTTAAGAATTCTTCAACATCTTGGCACCTCATCTCAAGTGAATGAGTCGATATTCCAATGATTCTTCTAATTTTTGCCTATAGAAATTGTTAATTTCTCTTCTTTTACCTGCAGTGTAGGTGCACATCTCTGTAATTTGAAAAGGGTCAGAACCTTCTGCCAACTGAGGACATATCTCAGTATTAGTCACTACAATGGAGCAGACCATGGTTGACTGCCAGATTGGTAAAGTCCCACTGCACAGGGGAGGTGAACAACAACCAAGTCAGTTACTTTTGAACCTATTTTGGGACTTGACCTACAGCCACCTCTTCATTAATAGGCAATAAATAGAAGAAAAAAATGCATTGTTCAGACAACCATAGAGTTTGGCCATCATTTTCACTGCTGATTGGACAGACTTCTTTCAAATCCTGTTAGTTGGTTTATGAAGACTTCATCTATTCTTTTCCAGAAAATCATAAATGCCACATCCCCTCCCCACTACTAAACTGTCAAGAAATGTACAATGTCAAAGATATTATCCTACCTGAGCTAATAAGTTAGCCTGCCATAGTTTTATAAATGTCAAGAAGACACAAAAATCCTGGGTTAGAAATGAGGGAAAGATTAGTTCTCATAGCAACAGCAATAGTTAGATAAGTAGCATTTTTGGAATTTTGCACTGGTTCCCAGATATATAATTCCTACAGGGTGGAGAAAAGAGAGGGTATAATACATAGATATGTATTTATATACATATTTATTTATATTTATATATATATTTATATGTATATATATGTGCAAACAGTACCATCTCTCATACAGAAAACTTGCCAATAATTCCCGCAAGCATTTATCTTCTAATCAAATCAATTTCATATTCTGCACTTTCAGTTTATTTCTTTGTTATACTTTCAATTACCTTATTTTGCATGGTAGCTTAGAATCATAAAAATAATTGTGTAAGCTGAAAGTGTACAAGGCATAATTAATGTTTCTTAACCTTTAAAAATGTTTGTCAAAACATTAAAAACTATGTTAGCATTGGTCATAAATACATAGAGAAAAAAGAATATTAAACTAATATTTATTTAGTATAGTTTAATTTATACATTAGAAGTATTAAGAATTAAAGTGTTTTATTTCTTTCTAAAAAAAAATCCTATCAAGTAGTTGAAGAGTACTTGCTTTCTTTTCATCTTATAACTTATAATATAGAGTGAACACTTTTGCTGCCTTAAGAAATTTCATACTTCTTTCTAAGTTTGGGTTAGTTTCCAACATTTGTTCTTTGTATTTTCGATGTTATAAAATATTTTTGAGTTACTTTAATGTAAAATAGTTTTGCTGGTGTCATTTTCTTTAGAATATCTACATCCTTTTAAACACATAACTTTCTTTATTTATGTTAATAACTTTACCTTTGTTAAATTCTTCTGGCTGCATATCAAGTCTAAAACAGTGGACTTGTCAACAGTACCATAGGCATTTACCTTTTAATCACATCCAATTTCAGCATTTTCACTCTTTTTTTTTTTTTTTTTAGACTTTCATCTTTGTTAGTCAATTTCTTTTTTTGATTATCTGTTTTCGGAAATGCCATGTGAGTTTATTTGGTAGGTCAGGAGGCAACACAATTTCACACTGGCAGGACGTGACTGAATAAAACACATATAGTGACTGAATAATGACCAGTAGACTTTGAAAAAACTGGCATGATTGGTCACGATACAAAGTATTATTTATGTTGTGATTATGGAATGAAGATCTAATAGCAAAATTTGTACTTTATGCAATAACAGTTAACATTTCATGGTAACTGAAATCAGAGACAGAATGTATGTGCTCTGATTTTACTGTTATTGATGGACTTGATAATTTCCTAGGAAACTAGAGGTTATTCTAAGTTTGCCAACCTCACCTTTATTTGTATAATCAAGTTTTATTCCATTGCCCTGGATCACTCTTCACACCTGTTGAAAGAGCTGTGAGAGTCTTTAGAATATGTATTCTCCACCATGAGCCCAGTTGATGGACCTGAGAACTTCTGCCAAATTAATTCTCCAGAAAAATTCAGAAATAATTACCAATGCAACAAATTTACAAAATAATATCAATATAGAGTGCCATTTATTTTGAAATAGTTCATCTTTTAAAAAACACTAGTATATATATAATATAAAGTATTCATATATACTCATCATTATAGTTGATAAACATAAAGATTGATTTGTTTGCTAATTAGAAACTAATAGGTAGAATATTAATATTTTTGTGAAACCATTTGAGTATGACATTTTAATAACTTTTTGAAGGTGTCACATTATTTGTTTAAGTAGTTGTTTGAATCTATAATATTATTTTTCTTATAGTTTTATTTTTTTGTGTTATTTCCACTAATTACAACTTGGATCAATTTATAAAAAAGCTAAGTTTATAATATATATTATTGCAATTTAAAATAGGAAAAGTATTCTCTATTAAACCAAAATGACAATAATTAGGTTTGCTTTTTGGTATTGTAAAACTCTGTATTTTGAATAAAGGAAAATGTAATAATGATTTTTTTCTGTATATTTTATTACTTACCACAGACTTACTTCATACAATTGGTCATGATCTGATAAGGGCAAATAAAAATAGCTTATGGCTTTAAAAATAATACCAAGTATATTGCCACAACATGTCCATTGAGACCGATGTTTCTGAAGCAAAATTATTTTTAAATAATATCTTCTGCAGTGAAACAAATAAAACAACTTCTTTATATTTTCTTTTATATAAGATGATTTTGTTAATAACTGAGAATTTTGTAAAAAAATCTGTTATTCCAACTTTGATATAGTTTTTTTTCAAAATAAATTACTTTCAAATGTATGAAAGACTTTAAAGAGGTCTCTGAATAATGATGGTAACAGTAGAAATTAAATAAACTCGATAGCTTGTATTTGTTTTATTGCTAACATATTTTATGACAACGGCATTGCAATGTTTTCCTAATTTTCGCTACAAAAGGAAAGTAAAACAACAGTTTATTGTGGCAATACTTCATACTGGCCTACTTCTGTAAATTGTCTTTAAGCTCTAGGGTGAACAGAAGAACATTCATGTTTTTAAATTGGATACAAAAGCAGTTTCTATCTCGTAGCTTTTGTAACATAAATTGTCAAATAGAGACTATTTGATATGTCCAAACATATTGTGCTCAGCAAATTACAAATACTTTTTTGGTGTACTTTACCTCGGGTAAGCTTATTTAGATTTTATTGAATATTTTAAAGACAAAATATGTTATTAAACATTTGTAGTTTCTAATAACATGGTTCTGAAGGTATGTGATGCAAGCTCAATGCTGTTTCTTCAACATATTATTTATTTTTTTTAGACTAGAACAGAGTCATTCAGTGATTCTGGGGAAAAAAAGAAAAGAAAGAAAAGGAAAGAAGAAAGGAAGGAAGGAAGGAAGGAAGGAAGGAAGGAAGGAAGGAAGGAAGGAAGGAAGGAAGGAAGGAAGGAAGGAAAAGTGGAGGGAAGGGAGGAGAGAGAGAGGGAGAGAGGAATGGAAGAGGGGAGTGAGGGAGGGAGGGAGGGAGGGAAGAAAAAGGGAGGGAGTGAGGAAGGAACAGAAGAAGAAAACTGGAATAAGAAAAAGAAAATAAGAATTAAGCAATCAGTTATATTGAGGATGTGGGCAGACACTTTAAACATTAAAATCATGCCTTTACATTTAACTTTCTTAAGTAAGATTCATAGAACTTTGAAGATCTGTTATATGGTATATGTATAAAGGCAGCAAAAAAAGATTATTTCTCATACATGTTCTTTCTACTACGTATAAAAATTCCTATTGCTTTGGTTACAACTCCCTTTTTAGATAAATATTTAATGAAATGGGACAAACATCTATAGTATCTCTCTCCATATAGGAAGGTACTAATTAAAAATTTATTTTTTAAATATTTTATATTAAAGAAAATGGATTTTTAAAATTTCTGTAGATGCTTATTTTAATATTTATAATTTGGGAGCTAAGAGAAGAGGAAGTTCTGTTTCCTTGTCCTTTTCTCCATGTTTTCAAATTTATTCTAAAATTATAATAAGTAAAAATGATTGCTTATTAGATTGATTAACTCAGGTTAAAAGAAAAAAATAATTAAAGTACTTGACTCTGTTTTCAGTATAATGATTAGTATTACGCTTTTCTATCTGTGTTCAGATGTGTGTTTCTGTGTAGTTATACTTACACAAAGCCTTTTGCATTCTATGTGAATTAATTTCTCAACTTCTAATTGTAATTGGCTAATAATTGTAAGATTAACCATACTAATTTTAACATTGTGTATATTGTTTTACCTAATCCAAATTGTCAATATAACTTCTGTTTTTAATTTTTCTCTAAGCTATTAGCCACCTCACGAATGGCAAACATATTGAGAATACTGTTGGTATTGTCATCTAATTTAGGACAACTGGCATTTCAACTCTGAGAAGAATGTTTGCTCTACCAATAGTTAGTAAATTTCTGAGGAAAGACTTTCTTGTTATTGGCTTTCATCTGAAATATTCTTTCACCTTCCATAAGTTTTTCTTATATTTTCTTTCTCTCCTGAGAATTTGAGACATGCATATCTTTGAGAGTCAATGGAGATGTGTTCTCTTATAGGATATCAGCCATCAGTGGTGGGATAACTACTGTAAGTTTAAATTTATTATAGTGGTAGCACACATACTTCCACACTTATCTTGGCTAGCTTCACATTCCAATGTAGATTTATTTGTTCTGATGACAGTTCAACATTAAGGATGCATATTCTAAAAAGAGCATACAACTCTTTTTATCATGGAACACTCATAATTGATTTCTAAATGTAATTTCTTGAATGTATCAAGACTCTTTCTAGATATACTCTAGAAATCTCAAACTTTATACAATATAAGGTAGCCTAAATTTAAGTAGAAGTTTAGAGCAATAACTTAAAATTTATAATGCCTAGATGGTTATTTTAATCATACTGCACTGTGCCTGTATTTTTGATGATTTTAGATTGCCTGTATTAAAGAATGTTCATTTCATGGTCTAAGTTAAATTTTCAGGTGATTAAAATCCAAAGGAAGTTCAAAAGTGTAATTTTTTAAAGATTTCTGCCTGCACATAAAATATATTTTTTTATTTCAAAAAGATATTCATTTTATTTTTGTTTATATTGTAATTTCTAATGGGTAAAGAAAATTCACTTAGGTAAAGATTATGCCTTATAGATTACCGTAAATCATCTTATTTCTCCCTCCTTATACTTTCACAGTTGAAGAGTTACCACCGGTATAATGCTTTTTTGGAAAAGTAAACCTGCATCCTTATCTCTCTTTCTCTGTCTCTCACTCTCATTTTAAAATAATTTCTATAAAATAATTTAAGTTTTCATTTTTTTTAAACTGGCACCAAACAGATACCAAAACAAATTAAATAAAGAGTTCATAAACATTTTTTTCTCTCTTTGAAAGTAGTTGCAGCATTTTGCATTTAGAGGTTGTATATTCAAATAATTCTTACAGTGGCAGGTTAGAAGCTGAGGTGTTTTAAAACATAGAGCTTTTTATTGAGTCCAAGCTCCAAAGGTGTTTAACTATAAATTATTATATTATACTTTAAATTGATCTTAGCTAAAAACAACAAATTTTGGTGAGCTTAAATCTGCCCTTAGCCATTGTATTAGTTAGCTAGAGCAATTATAACAAAATACCACAGAGTGGGAGACTTAAAAAACAGAAATGTATTATCTCTTGGAGATAGAAGTCCAAGATCAAGGTGCTGTCAAGGTTAGTTTTCCACTGAGGTTTTGTTCCTTGGTAGCAGACCACCACTTTCTCATTGTTTCCCACACGTGGAGAGAGAGAGATCTCTGCGTCTCTTCTTCTAAGAACACCAGTCTTCTTGGATTAGGTCCCCACCCTTATAACCTCATTATTTTTAATTTTTTACATGCCGTATATCCAAATACACTCACTTTGGGAGGTAGAGCTTCAACACATAAATATGAGGAAACATAATTCAGTACATAATCGCCATCAATGTGCCAATTCTGAATTACTGAATATGTTATGACCAAAAATCATTGCTAAGCCAAGGTAATGCTGGACTGCTAAACAAAACCTAAAGAGAAAAAAATATTTGTTTTGATTTATTAAATGTATCTCCTTAAGTCAGATAACCAAGTAAAGTTGACAATAAGCCTCTGTAATTTATGATATAAGTGCATCAAGGAAATGAGATCCAGTTTGCTTTTATGACAACATGAAATTGAGGGGAGCCCCATACGCAACCTGAGCCCTCGTCACAGACTAGCTCTAAAGCATTATTTCCATTCCGTTAGGCAGTCATCCTTAGAAATAACCGCTTGTCCTCTGGCTTTCAGCAGAATGTTAGTATGAGGACCTAAGCAGCCTGCATGACCCCTTGATATTACCTTTAACATAATACATACTTCCTGTACATAAAGGGGTTGAGACAGAGTAATTGGTACTATTTTTTCTCTTGTCCCTTTTTTTCCTCTTTTAACCACCTGGTGTTAAAGAGTGCATAATCTGACATAACAATATGGGTATGTTAGGAGGAATAGAAATAAGAATTCTAAGTTATCTTAAGGTCACCCAGTATGTCATCTGCTACCATGAACCAGGGACATAGAGGTAATAGAAGTGGATTTGGGAGATGGAGCTCTGATGCTCACAAGTGCTGGTACCTCAATTTTATACCTGAAAAAGGAGAATATTGTGTATCAATCTCATGAAATTAATGTCCATAATACTGTAGCTTGCACATAATAAAGACAATATAGATTGCACTTATCCGTCCTTACTACCAGAGTTTTATTTTAGGATTGCATTCTAAAGTAGAAGTTTCTTTAGGGACATGTTTAAAAATTTTCATTATACTTGACTTGATATAATTTTAATACTATAAATGTAACAATCATGTAAAAGCAAATAAACAAACTAGTACATGTTTTATTTATTCTGTTTTAGGCAAAACCATTGTTCATATTTTTAATGGGACTCAGATTGTAGTTAGTGAGTGTATCAGGAAATGATTTGAATACAATCCTATAGTAAATTTTGGTTTAAAAAAGAATTCAAAAGTAATAACATGGCATAAAATATAATGAGTCACTGCTGGATTTGTTTTGTCAATGAAAAATACTCTTTATTTCAGAATCTAGTTCTGGATACCAATTCTATCATTGGGGTTTGTGTAATAAGTAAATGAGAACAGGTTCCAAATGTTTATAGACTAATTTTCTCTGGAACTAATACCAAAGAATATATACCCTAATCTGTAAATTAATACTCCTTATGTGTTTATCAGTTCTTTGATTCTTTTCCCTTAAATCTTTGTTTATCATTTGATATAACATGAAAAAATAATAGTGATTGGTTGATGAGTTAAGGTGCAAGAATAATCATTAAGGCCAGTCCTTGAGGTTTTAATCCAAATTTAATAGCTTTTCTTTGCTATCTTTTTTCTTAGTACTTTCTACTGAAATTTTAGCTGATGTATCATTATGCTCATTGCCATGATATAGTTGTTGGTCTCTTTTTCTTTACCACCATAATCTACATTGTTTTACTAGTAGCTGCATTAATAGTGAAAAGTTTTGGCTGCATTAAGAGCTTCTTCTGTACAGATTATAATATACTCATAGTAATTTTCAGGGTGGCTGGCAATATGAAGTGCTTTGCTGAATCTGAAAATTGTTATGTAATCAGTTACATGCTTTTGTGTATTTTTATTCCACTTTAGTAAGCTCAAAGCAATTGCTAGAAGCAGGAAACCCTGACAAAATCACAAAAAATAAGTTGAGGTTTCTCAATTAGTTGCCAAGAATCACATTTTTCTCTACCTAGTTATATACTTCTCAACTTGCCCAATATTTCCTTTTCTGAAGCTTCTCTCCTGAGATTAACACTTTGGAGGCTGACCAAGTCCTAATCTTCTAGACTTCACTTTATTCTCTGTATATTAACTTCTTGTTTAAGAGCATAAACTTTGGATTAAGACAAACCAGGATCTAAATTTTAACAGTAATACTTACTAGTTATGTGTCCTTGGGAATATCTTCGTTTTTCTATCTGTAAATTAAGTGTATTAAGATTAATGTCAGAAATATTTAATGTACTTATTTAAATAAAGTCTAGAAAGAGTAATACTAAAAAAAAGAAAGAAAAAAAGTGACTGTAAAGCAAGCCAGCCACTGTGGCATGAGAACCTCTGCCAACCCTCATCCACAGAAACAATTATATATAGTGAAATACAGCAATTACTTAAACTCTCTGGAAATTGTCTTTAAGGGATAAGGGAAATGGGGCAACACTTATTCAAGAAAAATGTACTAAATTATCACTAAAACAGTGAGAATTTTTGGCAAACTCCTTAGTCCCACTTCCTAAATTCAGCATAATAGAAGCTCTACCACCACCATGTACAACCAAAAACACAAAGCTCCCTCTTCTCCCAGCTCTTAGTTGAGGGTGCAGTAGCTCCCTTAGTTCCATGTTGCAGAAGTTTTACTATAGGTAAGAAAGGCTGAGATATCTAGGGTTCTTTTCATTCACTCAGATACTACTCTCAGGAAAAAAGTTTTATTCAGGTAAACAGATTAATAATGAGAGGTCACCCAATCACCCTCACTGCAGCTCACTCGCAGGGTGGAAATTTTGATGTAGAGAGGCAAGCTGAGTAGACCAGAGGGTGCTGCTCCCAATCAGAACCTAGCATCACTTTGAGAAAAGCAAGCCACTGTCCACACTCACCACTTCAGAGCAGTGGCTCAGACATTCTACCCAAGAGAAAGGCAGACTATATTAAAAAAGTTTACAGCCTTCTCCAAGTGGCCTGAAATTATTTGGAATAGAGTGTGGGGAAGTTCAAAACTTAACGTGTTTGAAAAACAATGTAGATTATGGTGGCAAAAAAGAAGAGACCAGCAGCTATATCATGGCAATAAGCATTATGATACGTGAGCTAAAATTTCAGTAGAAAGTACTAAGAAAAAGATAGCAAAGAAAAGCTCAACTGGTATTGAATTAAAACCTCAAGGACTGGCCTTAACGACTATTCTTGCCAAGAGGCTCTAGTTTAGGTGGATCAAATTGGGTAGCACTTTATGCCCTAGGATGTTATCAAAAACAGTACTGTAATCAGGTAGCAATTAGTGGATGCTAGTATGATACCAATTGAGTAATATTTGCTGGAAGATCACCAGGAAAATCAGAGAAAAAGGCACTAAAATTAGTTTCATCCTGGCAGTAGAGATTCAGGGTGACTTTATGCATGCTCATACTAGTCGCTTCTGAGAGGTGACATCAGAGGCTGCAGACTTCAGGGGAACTAGACTTCACTGAAGCATTCTAGCCAACCCATCTTCCTAACCCCATGTGCTGTGGCAAGCTAGGCCACCAAGGCAAGAAGGGTTATTGTTGACAGTACAGTCACAACGTTATTAGTGGACCAATAAAACATGATTAGTATTTTTTATGTACTAATTTTGTAAAATAAAGGTATAAATAAACATTATGAGCTGTCTGAACCCAAGAATGTTTTTTTAGGTATGAACATTTTGCACAAGGATAATTTGGCAAGGACCAAATATGCTCATGGACATTTCTGATGAGACCAAATTTCAAGGACTTTCTGTAATAGACCAAATGTATCCATGAGTTTTTTGAACAGGACCAAATTTCAAGACTTGTTGTCATGGAACAAATATCACCATGGATATTTTGGACAGAATTAAGTATCCTGCAAATATTTTACACACACTAGGGTTTCTATAATCAAAAACAGCATTGATAGTGTTGGTGAGTGTGTGGAAAATTGGAATGCTTATGCATTACTGGTGGAGATACAAAATGCTACAGCTGCTTTGGAAAACAGTTTGACAATTCTAGAAAATGTTCAATAGAATTATCAGTAATTCCACCTTTAGGTATAAACTTGAGAAATATACCTGCACAAAAATACGTGTTTATAGCATCACTGCTCATAGTAGTACAAAAATGGAAACACCTGAAATGTCCATCACCTGATAAACTGATAAACATAATGTGGGTGATCCATACAATGGAATGTTATTTAGTCATAAAAAGAATGAAGTATTGATACATAGTACAACATGAATTAACATTGCAAACATTATTTTAATTATAAGAAGACCATCACAAAAGAATACATATGCTTACATTCCATTTTGTGAAATGTCCAGAATAGGAACATCCATTCAGACAGAAAGCAGATTAGTTGCCAAGGGCCAGTGGAAGAAAAATGGAAAGTGATTTTTTTTTCCTTTCGGCGGTGCTGAAATGTTATAAACAGATCATAGTGATAGGAACACAACATTGTGAATATACTACAAAAATTATTTTAAATTAATGAATTTTATGGTATGTGAATTATACCTTGGTAAGAATCCTAGAATATGATTGCTTCTCCCCCAATAATAAACTTAACTTCGATTCATTTCTTTCAAAGCCTTTATAAGTCTTTGTCCATAAATAATTTCTATAAAGTTTTAATATAATTAACTCTTCCTATCATAACAAGATATAGAAAAATATAAAAGATAATTCATTTTTCTCAATACTCTATCAAAATGGGAAAAAAGTTTCTACAAGAAGAAAGGATGCATCAAAGAAAGTACATAACAATTTTGTTCCCAATGGATATTTGCTAATGTCTTAAAAGCTTAACACCTAAGTTTATGTAAAAAAGACTAGAATAATTTATATACCTAAACATGAAGAGGCATAAGAAAAATACTGGAAGAAAATACAAAGAAATATTAACAATTTTTATCTTTTGTTATTGGAATTTCTTCAATTAGATTTTCATTCTTTTCTGTATTCAATTCTCTACAATTACATTTATATTGTAATTGGAAGTAACATTATCTTTTTTAAAAGAGGCAAAGAAAAGATATGTTTTCAAAAAGTGACAAATAATTGTTAAAAGTTTTTCTAACTTATTTATATACAAGGAATGATTCTAAGAGATATAAAATATTTAATGATATATAAAACTCAGGTTAGCCTTTCAGGAGTTTACCATTTACTAGAGATGGGTTTTGTATATAAATCTACCACAAACTTTAACTAGTATATGATTGATTTTGTATGTGTATTAAAAGCCATTAGTGCTGGGGGAACTTCTAGGGAATCCTTTGAGATAAGGAGGCTTCATTGAAAAGATGATTTACATTATGCTTTGAAAGCAGGTTATACTACTGAAAACTTGTGTTATGACAAAGGTCATTTTTGGCTAAGAAAAAAGCATGAATAATTTTTAAAATTAAAAAAAAAGTGAGGCTATAGAATAGAAAGCATAAAGAGATAAGACAATAAAGTGATGTAAAGCATGGAAAATGGAGATCAGAGAAAAACAGTTTTTGAACTTACCATGGATCTATTTTGATTGTAGGGATTTAATCATCAGAGAATATGTCAGGTATCTTTTTTGGGAGAAAGATGAGGGCAAAGAAAAAGATTTGCAGAATGAATATGAGGATAGCATTTGAAGCTGGAGCTTATGTAAGAAAATAAAAAGAGATATTATGTTTTGTTTATCTGAAAGAGTATTTCACAGTTTAATGTACAGGTAGTAGGGGCATAAAAGTTTTAAGATAAATAGAGTAACATGCTATAAGTAACTCATACTGTATTTTTCTTATTCCAGATAGCACTAAGCATCCTCCACTTTTATGGCTTACTCATTTGTGTATCTTCCTCTTTCTATTGTAAAATTTTGGGAGACAAGGACACTGACTGTATATATGGCATTCGAAAAACATTTGTTGAATGTATAAACAAATAAAAGAAAGGAGGACATGTGTAACACATGATATGATTTTATAAGTTTAACAGTAATGTTAAAAAACACACAATGAAAGAAAATAAGAATTTAAGGCACCATAATTAACTCAAGTTATATGAAAAGTAATTTCTCTAGGGGATCAAATATTAAGCAAATAGTTCACATGCTTTAATTTAGATTAGAATTAACTTATCAAAACACAGAATGCTGTTCCTTCTCTACCATGTGACATTAGTTAAGAAAATTATATTGATTTCAAGTGTATCATTCTATAATAAATTACCTGTATATTGCATTATGTGTTCACCACACTGTCAATTCTCCTTCTGTCACCTTATATTTTACCCTCTTTGCCCTTTTCTACCTCTCTCTACCTCCTTTTCTGTGGTAAACTCCATACTGTGATCTGTGTCTATGAGTTTTTGTTTGTTTGTCTTGTTTATCAATTTCAGTTTCATATCCCATATATGAATGAAATTATATTATCTTTGACTTTTTTCATCTGACTTATTTCACTTAGCATGATAGTTTCAAATGGCAGTATTTCATCTTTTCTTATGGCGAGTAATATTCTATTGTATATATGAACCACATCTTCTTTATCCAATCATCTATCAGAGGACACTCAGTTGTTTTCATGTCTTGGCCATGGCGAATAATGCTGCAGCAAATATAAGGGTATAAATTTATTTATTGATTAATAAATGTTTTCCAATTTTTTATGTAGATACCCAGAAGAGGGATTGCTGGGTCATATTCTATTCTTAATTTTTTGAGGAACCTTTATATTGTTCTCCATAGTGGCTCCACCAATTTGCATTTTTACTAGCAACGTGTGAGGGTTCTTCTTTCCCCACAATTTTCCCAACACTTGTTATTAATTGTCCTGCTGATGATAAGCATTCTAATATATGTGTGAGATGATATCTCATTGTGGTTTTGATTTTCATTTTCTTAATAGCTAGTGAAGTAAAACATCTTTTTATTGGTCATTTGTATGTATGTTCAGATCCTTTGCCCATTTTTAACTGTATTGTTTGTTTTTTGTTGTTATTGCTGAATTCTAAGAGTCTTTCATATATTTTGAATTTTAACCCCTTATCAGAGATATTGTTTTCAAATATCTTATTCTATTAAATTGGTTGCCTTTGTGTTGTTAATGTTTTCTTGTGCTGTGCAGCTTTTTAGTTGGATATAGTCCCATTTATTTATTTTTGTTTTTACTTCTCTTGCCTTTGAATAGCCAAAGCAATACTGAGAAATTATAACAAAGTTAGAAGTCTTACACTGCCTAACTTTAAATTATACTACAAAGTGACACTAATCAAAACAGCATAGTATTGGCAGAAAAACAAAAGACATACAGACCAATGGAACAGAATTGAGAGCTCAGAAGCAAAACCACATATATATGCACAAATAATTTTCAACAAAGGAACCAAAAACATACAATAGAGAAAAAAAGCCTGTTCAATAAATGATGCTGAGAATATTGGAAAGGCACATGCAAAAGAATGAAACTAAACTGCTATTTGTTACCATACACAAAATTAATAAAATACTTTATTTCTATAAAACTTCCAGAAGATGCCAATAATGGTGAGTTAGACACATTTTGAGAAACATTGAGTTAGAATTATTTTTTCTAATATTTCAATCTAGTTGTTTTTATTAAGTAATTTTAGCAAATATAATAATACAATCTTCTATATTTCATGGGAAAAAAAAACAGCTAGAGATGAGTGAATATTTCCATGTGGTGAGAATAAACATAATACAATGAAAAGAGCACAGGTTGTGGCTCTAGTAGGACTAACTTTGTTTTCTGGCTCCATATCTCACTTACTATAGGCCTTGAACACATCACTGACTTCTGAGTCACAGTAGTACTCAGTTAAGAGTAATGCCATAGGAAAGTGGTGAAGGCAATAGTTTGAGGATCAAAGATATCTCTATGAATGTTTCAATATATTCCAGCATATAACAGAAAAAAAATTAGTTTGAAGTTCAGTTTTCAAACATGTACAAATATTTAACTTACTGTGTTACTGTGAGGATTCCAGGAGATAATAAATATAAAAAGACTGAAACATTGACTACCACACAAATATTTAATAAATATTGTTTAGAATTTTTTTGTATTACTCTTTTAAATTCTCTCTTTCAAAAAAAATACATAGAAACTTACTATGCCTTCTAAGCTGTAATTAAGATTATTCATCCATTTAGTGCCTTTCTTTCAAGGCCCATGTTAATTGGAAATTGACTGTCTCTACTCTTGCAATTTCTACCTTCATGCAGTCCAATATATTTTTAAACCAATAAAAATGGTCCATATCATCTAACACATATTTATATAAATATAAACAGAGGTACTTTTGATTCAGGAAAAAGGTTTGATATTATACCAATTTGGATAAATAATTTAGAAATAAATGAAGACCAACCAAATTAAAACAAGCAAATAATGTTTATTCAGAGCTCCCTATATATAATACGAGAGTCAGCCATTATCACTTGCATTTTGGCAAATGCAAAGGCAGGCAGAAGAGAAGGAAAACTTTACAGTAGAAAATGGGAAGGTTCCCTTCAGCCCTGAATGAAGGTTACGTTATGAGGAAGCTGGACATGAGCTAATTAGAGGTGGGTCATCTTATACATTTGCTTAGAAGTGTGTATTTGGCTTTCTCTGGTAGGTCCTAAGTTTAAAGCAAGGTCAAAAATTATGGAATCAGTTAATTTCAAATTCTGGCCATTTGGAACAATATTACAGGGATTATTGTTTGTTTTTCTTGATTGCTTGCTAGAGATAGAAGCCTGATTTCTTATGTCTGATTTATAAAATATAGGCTGGCTTCCTGGACTGGTTACTATAAAAAATGGCTTGATTCCTGGACTGTTTGCTGTAGACTGGGGGTCAGAGTTCTGTCTTTATATATAGTCTGACTATTGTCCATCTGTATATTTTATATCTCAATAAAATTGACGATTTAATATCAAGTCTTTATATTTTAAGAAATGCCTAAATGGACTTTCTCACGTTTATAAAGATAGTGATATAAATGTCAAGAGATAGTGGACAGTCATATAAAAATAAAACAAAAACAAAAACAAAATCCCAGAGGCCAAATAGAACTTGTAGTGAAGGCAACTGTGTGTACGTTTTTAAAAAAGGTTAGTTGGTGTTTGTTGTAATTTCTTTTCTCTTTTTTTCTCTATAATGAATGTGTAGATAAATTTATCTGGAGATAGTATAACACTATGCCAATTATAAAGCATTTTATTTTGGCCATCGCTTTTTTGGTAAAAATGTCAAGAAATCACCAATGTTTATTGAGCGAATTAAAGAAAATGAGATAAAATATGGCATATATGAAAAGGAATGTATGGTGGAATTGTTTTGTAATTAATACAGTAGAGGTGTGCAAATATGCTATACAAGTTTGTAAAACAATACATTGGCAATTGTTTTTCCTAGCAACCTGTTTTTCTGATTTTTAAGAAAAACTAAAATGAGTAAAACTGACTAAACATGTTAAAACTGTGCAAGTGTATAAAACAGGTATTTAAAAAAATTCACACATTTAAGATATTTTTTTTATAGCTAATTAGTTCTTTCCACTCTTCATTTTCAACCATTATAATTAGATTAGATTATTTCACTCAACATTATTAGCAGTGACACATTTGGTTTAATTTTTGTTCTACAATCTGTAGCAGAACCTATGGTTGACTTTACTTTTAGAATTAACTTAATTTGTTAAAAGTATATCTATACCTAAATCTAACTTACAAAATATTTTGAGATTGTAATATCAACTTTTCTAAATGACTGCTTTTTTGCCAATGTTTAATATTTCAATATGATCTGTCATTTATTTTATGACTTATTTAGAAAAATTAGCAAGAAAATGAATCCCTAGTATTTTATCATTTAAAGCCAAACTGCCTAGGTTGGAATTTTGGTTCTAATTCTTACCAAATGTTGACCACAAACAACTTGTTAACATCCTCATGCTGTAATTACCTTGTCTTTAAAGTAGACATAATAATAGTATCCATTTTAGTTTTTCTTTAAAGATTAAATTGGTTAATATATACAAAACAATTAAAACAATACCTGGTACAAAGTGCTGAAAAATTTTAGCTATTTTTTTTCTAGTTTTATTTATCATACTGAGAAAGAGATATTCAATAAAAAATTAGAATAAATGTTCTGAATAGCAATAAGCTATTTCCTAGTACTTCAAATACAAGCACTGCGAGGACTAGAAACAAATCCCATGCAATATATTCAGCAGAATATTGCTAGCAATTTAATAATTCTATTGTGTTGATTGTATTGCTTGCTGTGTTAACTTCTGTTTTTGATCCTAATTAATGATTTGAACAGAAGTAAAACTTGGAGGTAATTAGTATTGACTTGATGAATGTAAGACTTGGATATTTATGAACTATTACTGCGAGCTCAGTGAAAAATTTAGACCTGCTCAGGATTAAGAGTATCAAACACAGAACAAGTAAACAGAGGAATTCAGTACAGCAGCTCAGAAAAAGCACTGGACTTGGAATTTAAATACATAGTTTTAAATCTTGTTTGTGACAGCTGTGTAACAATTACTTAATTTGCATCATCTTCATTTGCCTGGTAAATGAAGGTAATAACACATATTTTCTAAATATTTGAATATGCAATGAGTTAATTCCTGAAAAATTAATGTCTAGAGATTTTGTTGGTGGTGGTGTTATAGAAGAGTGATCATTAGTTATTTGTTACTTAAAGGCAAGAACTATAAACCAGTGAGAAATTTTTTCATGGACAGCCTTATGAAAGAAGGATTTTAATCCTTCTCTAAAATTGACTGTTAAAACAAAGACTACACTTATTTTTCCAATAAAAGTAAGATAATCTCAAAACTCAAAACCAGATATAATGATATATTTCTGTCAAATACAGTAAAGTTTAGATGAAACTAAGACATTTTTAAGAACGTGAGTGCACGTGTATATGTGTTAGCTTTGCTGACTTCCCAACAAGAAAATAAAAATAACAGAAGAATCATTCAGCAATTATTTACCTTGAATTATGAAGTTCAAGACTATGATGAAGAAGTGTAGGACACTCACAAGGGACTAAACAGCAAGAAATGAGACATTTTCATTTTCTATTACCAAACAATATCATTTTGAGAAGTAGCTTTAAGATGAGTCAGGATAGAGGGACTTGATAACTGCTGACCAGAGTCAAGAGATCAGAGATTTAATATAGTAAACACTAAAGTATCAAAAAGACCTTGTGAAAAATACCTTAAACTGGAATGCTGAAAACCAAGGAAAATGTGTGTTCAAAATTAGTGAACAAGTGTTTTAACCAACATTCCTGAATTGCTAGTTGCTCTAGATCATTCTCTTTGCCCCTCCCCACAACATGCTGAAAGAAATTGTTGAATCACCTAGAATTGATCTCATTCGAGAGTTATTAAGGCAGTGTATTAGTGAAGGTTCTCCAGAGAAACAGAATCAACAGGATATGGATATATAAAGAGATATTTATTTTAAGGAATCAGTTCACACAATTATGGAGAATTGGTGAATCCAAAATCTGATGGGGTAGATTGACAGACTGAAGACTCAGAGAAGAGGTGCAGTTCTAGTCCAAAAGCAGTCAGGTGGCAGAATTCTTTTTTGTTTAGGGGAGGACAGTCTATGTTTAATTAAGGCCTTTCAAATGGTTGAATGAGGCCCAACCCCATCATGGAGGATTTTGGCTTTACTCAACATTCATCAAGTAAAAGTTAATTTTATACAGTGAACACCTTAACAGAAACATTCAGGATAATATTTGATTACAGAGCTGGACGTTATGGCATAGTGAAGTCGATATATAAAATTAACTATCATGGGTAATAAAGAAGTAGTGTGGTTCTTAAACCAAATTAACAAAAATTTTAAAGTAGTTACGAAATATTAAAAGCAAAAAAAATTAAAGTATTTCTTTAAAAAATTCTCAGTGAAAATAACAAATAAATGGTTTTCATGTTTTCATGAGATCCATGTAAACATGTACTTTCTAAAAATAAAAAAAAGCACGTCAGATTACATCATTCTCCTATTCAAAATTCTTATTGGCACTTTATTCAGAGGAAAAAAAAATTGGAAGGATTTAAAAAGCCTTACATCATTTGGGTTCTTATTAATTATTTGACCTCATTCCCTTCTACTTTTCCCCCTGGACCCACAACTCTAACCACACTGGCTTGTGATGTTCTTGACATTTCAGCATGCCTTCCTCTTGAAGTCTTACATTGGAGGTTCCTTTTATCTTTTCTGATATGGTTGCCTATGTACCTCCTTCACTTCTTCCTAGCATTTGCTCAGTTTCACCTTCTCAAGGAGACCAAATCTGTCACCCTATATAATGCTGCAAATTTCTCCATGCTACCTTCACACATTCATCTTCCTTTCTTTGCTATGTTTCTTTTTTTGTCCCAGAGCAATTATCATATTCAAACATTCTTTATTATTTACTTGCTTTTTTACGGTTTTACCTTTACTACCCTGAACCCACTAAAATGTAATTTACACTGGGCAGGGACTTGGTGTGTTTGTTTATTGATATTTATCAAGCATCTAGAATAGTGCCATAGCAAGTAGACAAAAGATTTGTTAAAATAGACAAATGAAGTAATAATTTGAAGAAAACTAAAATATAAACTACAATGTTTCTATCCTAGAAAAAAGTAGGAGCGAAGACTATTGAAAACAAGTCCTAATAAATAGTAAAAATATATATACAAAATGAAAATAAATGTAAAGAAAGTATCATTTGCTTGAAAGATCAGATGATGCATTATATTTTCAGAAACACATGAATTTCCAAACTATCTTAAAAGACAGAAGATAGTCATAATCCAAATGCCTGAAAATATTGAAAAATTTTAAGGACTAACATTTCTCAAGTACCAGGACAAAAAATTTTTATCGGTGAATTATTTCATTGAAATATTATTATAAAAATGTAATTCTGGTACAATTTAAAATCTTGCAATGCAAAGTAGAAGAAAAAAATTTCCCCAATTTGTTTTTGATGCTACCCTAAGACTACTTCACAAGATAAAAATAGCAGTAAAAAAACTAACTTCATTAATAAATTTAAATGCAAAAAAATATAAAATAATAACCAATAAATATATTAATATAAATAACAAAAAAGTGTCAGTGATTTTAAGAATGTAAGAAAAATTAAGATAGAGATTAACTATTGTGATTTATTACTTTAAATGTCAGAAAATAAAAATTATTATTTTTGATCAACTTTGACAAAATTGAGGTAGAATCAAATAGACACTTTATACCTAGTAAATAAGTATGTATTTAGTCATATGACTAGAACCATCTTTAATGTGAATTAAATAATAATTTTAATAAATTATTTAACAAATTAACATTGCATCAGAGTTCTTGTACAAGAAAGATCACAGTTATAAATATTAGAAAGGAAGTAGGCAAAATGATTTCTTACATTTCAAAATTAATCACTTAGAAAACTTAAATCAGTTGTAAAAATATTAGAAACAGATAATTTAGCAAATTTACTCATTTTGAAATAAAAAGATAAACACTTATATGTTAAAAAACAAATACAATAGCTAATATTTCCCATTAACAGTAATCATAATGAAAAAACTCAAGTATGTATTCAACAAAAATTATTTAGGTCTCTAGAGCATAAACTCTAATTTGAAATATAACAAGATTTGAATAAATAGAAACATGCTACTTTTCTTTCATATGAAGACTCCCTAAAGTGTATTTCTATATTTAGTAAACATAGATTTACACACAAAGACATCTCAATGGCAATTTTAGCCCACTTCTCTGGAAGCTACTTTTAAAAATAATGATTCATAGAATTATTTTAAAATATGCGTGACAATATTTTTTAAAAACTTTGACTTATTTTGAAATAAACCAGACAGAAAAAGTTGAAAATCACGTATATCACTTATACGTGGGATATAAACCTAAAATCAACAAATGAACAGGGCAGAGACACATGAACATGGACAATAGACTAGTGTTTACCAGCGGGCAAGGTAGGAGGCAGTATGGGACAGGCAGATGGGATAAAAGCGGTCAAATATGTAGTGACAGAAAGAAATCTAACAATGGGCGGTAAACATACAATGCAATGTATATATACCTTACTGCTAAATTGTACACCTGAAACTGGATTTCATTAACCAATGTCACCATCATAAAAAAAAAAAATAACAATGATAGTAAAAAGAAAAAAAATTAAATAGAGCAAGTAGAAAAAATTAATCTTTGTTTGTTTAAACATTATATTACAGCAATTAACCTAGGATGAAACTAACATGAAGTCATAAATATATTATTTAGATAGAAATGGAAGATCAAAAATAGAATCAAATGTGTATGATGATTCCATGAGTGCCAAAAAAGACATTTCAATTATTTTTGGGAGAAAATTGAATATTTATTGTGACAATTGGGCAGCCTTTTGTAGAAAAAATAAACTGGACTTTCTTTCACTATTTACATCAGAAGTAATTCCAGATGGATCAAATATTTAAATGTCAAATGAGACCAGGAAGCTATTAGAATAAAATCTTAGATTTTAAAAGGATAAACTTTGAATGAAGACAGCATTTTCAATATAACAATATATTTTTTTAAAAGATAAATTTCACCAAAGAATTAGAGATTTGATTATATCCTATTACATTTTACTAGATAGAAAATTAAAGCACAGATTTAGAAAGTAAAGACGTGCTGGGAAAATATTTTAGATTACACATTAAAATTAAAGAACTAATTTTGAGGGGCATATATCTGTCCAATTTTTTCAAATCATTTATTGAAGAGACTGTCTTTACCCTTTGTATATTCTTGCCTCTTCTGTCATATATTAAATGAGCAAATAGGTGTGGATTTATTTCTGGCTCTCTATTCAGTTCCATTGATTAATGTATCTGTTTTTATTCCAGTAGCACGCTGTTTTGATTACTGTAGCCTTGTAGTATAGTTTGGTATCAGGTAGTGTGATTCTTCCAACTTTGTTCTTTCTCAAAATTGCTGTGGTTATTCAAGGTCTTTTATGGTTCCACACAAATTTTAAGATTATTTGTTCTAGCTCTCTGAAAAATGCCCTTGGTATTTTGATAGCCAAAGAAAATCAAAACAATAATTTTAAAGATCTATGAACTCCTATGTTCATGGCAGCACAATTTACAATAGCCATGTTATGAAAGCAGCCTAAATGCTCATCAACGGAAAACTGGATAAAGAAGTTATGGTTCATATATACAATGAAATATTGCACAGCCATTAAGAAAAATGAAATCCTATCATTTGCAACGACATGGATGAACCTAGAGGTTATTATGCTGAGTAAAATAAGTCAGACAGAAAGATAAATACCATATGACTTCATTTATATATGGATTTTAAGGAACAAAAAGACTAATCAAAAACATATTTATAAATATAGAGGACAATCTGGTGGTGGCCAGAGGGATGATAGAGGGCTGGGAGAATGAGGTGAAGGGTTAAAGAAGTACAAATTTGTAGTTGATAGAAGGTCATGGGCATGGAGAGCACAGAATAGGGAATACGGTTAACATTAATGTAATAGCTAGGTGGAGAGCCAGAGAAGAAAAAGAGCAATTAAGAGGATCGTTTTACAAACTATATAAATGTCTAACCAATGTGCTGTATACTTGAAACTAATAATAAAATAAAATTATTTTAAAAAGCTGATTTTTAAAAAGTAATAAAAATTCTCTTCATATTATTTAAGAAGTCTTAAAAACCAAAAGACACAGAAAAACTTTTGCCAAAACTAATTCAGATTAAAAAAAGCAAAAAAAATACAAAAATTTTAAATGATGATTTTTTTTTTTACAAAAGAAATGTATGTTAA
This sequence comes from Macroglossus sobrinus, assembly GCA_004027375.1. Classification (NCBI taxonomy): domain Eukaryota; kingdom Metazoa; phylum Chordata; class Mammalia; order Chiroptera; family Pteropodidae; genus Macroglossus; species Macroglossus sobrinus. Next base: position 166,781 of record PVKZ01001056.1, on the reverse strand, counting down.
AGGAGAAAAATGTGACATGATGAGCATATGATTTTATAGTATTGATAATGATTTTTGGGAGGAAAACACTCATAAATTGTTGCTAGGAGTATAAGTTGTTGGAACATACTGTAAAACATAAAATACACATATACTTTGGCAATCATCATTTGCATAAAATAATATAAGTCCCATATATAATATATCTGCATATATGTAAATTGTATATAGTTTTAGTGTAGAAACATACAGTTATAAGTGGTGTCTAGAAATAAGGAAATTTTATTAAGGGTGATAAATTTTGTACTTTAATAGTATAGTGATAAATATTCAGAGAAAAACAAAGTGAGACCTTATTTTGTGTATTTATCAATGTATGTAAGTATATATATGTATGTATATATGTATGTATAAATTTACTTGTATACTCTTCAATGTTTTTACTTTTTATCAGAAGCTTCAATTGCTCTTTATGTTTTTTTATCTTAATGTTTCTTAAGTTCACCTTAGTTTATGATGCATGGCAATTATTGATGATGTGAAGTCTGCTCTAATTAATTAGTTAATCATTTATTTTTAATAATACAATAAGCATCCATGAGTCCAACACCCTACGCCAAAGCTAGAACGTTGACAATAAATAGCATCTAGTATAAGGTCCCAACACAAACCGTACATGTACCTTCCCCCACCAGAAATAGCTACTATAAGTCCTATGTTTATCATTTTCTTGTTCTCTTTACATAATCTTATTGTCTCTACATATATTTTTCAAAAATGTGCTTTTTAAAATAATAAAAAAGTTTATGAAGTAAAAAAAAATGTGGGGATTTAATTTTAAACTTCACATTTTATTTTTAAGATTTTTTCATATTTTGGAACACTGCTATACTTTGATATTCCACTGTGTGAATAAACTGTACTATATTCATCTATTCTGATGATCATCAGTAGAGTTGTTTCTAAGTTTTCACCATTATAAACATTCTAGAACATGTTTGCTGCTGTTGATATATATTTGATCAAGGAATATAAGCAACAGAAGAAAATGTCTCTTTTCCAAAAAGGATGTACCAGTTTACACTCCCACCAACATCGTATCAAAGACGCTGTGACTAATATCTTCAACACTTAACAATTTTTATGCATTCAACTTTCTAATTAATTTCTGTAAACAATATTTTATTAGGGTCTTAACTTGCATTTTTCTGTTTACCACTGACGCTGGGAATCTTTTCCAGTGTTTGTTGGTTTTTCTTCTGTAAAATGTTTATTTATGTCTCTTGAGCATTTTTGTATTGGGTAGTTTCTTCACTTTTTATTGATTTGTGTTATTTAAATATTTTTGACAAGTAAATTGTAAATATGATTTCTTTAGTTTGTAACTTGCCATTTTCATTTTCTAAAAGTGACTTGATAAAAAATGTTGTAAATTTAATATAAGAAAACATAGATACCTTTAGAGTCAATCAATTGTATGCTTTGTTTAAGAATTCTTTCTATATCCCAAAGTTTAAACATATATTTACTTATATTTTATAGTAAAAGAAATTTAAGTTTTTTTTTATCATTTGTCTGTAATCTGTCTGGGTTAATTTTTGTATGTAGTGTGAGAAACAGAGCCATTTTTCATTTATTTCCACAGGTACAACTTATTTTAAAGATCAATTTTGATGAATGGCTTCTATCTTTGCCATTTGATTGCTTTCTTAATTAAAAAGGGAAACAACAAATAATCCTAGAGTCTAGAATTAAACCTCTATTTCACAAGGTCTCTAGTCTACTTGAATAAATACACTTTGATCTTTTAAAACAATTCTGTGCTCTTTTTCAAGACCACTTTTAAAATAACTATTACCAGGAAAGACTCACATGTCTATATGTACACTGTGTTAATTTCCAGCTTTTTAAAAATTTCTCTCAAATTTTTCTTTGAATGAACTAAGAAAATTCAAGATAGGGCACTTAACTGTAAAGTTATAAGTAGGTCCACAATGCTTAATTTTCAAATAGAAATATTGGCATATAATAATATTATAACCTTTATTGTGTTTTTATTATTTTTAGACACTATTCAAAAAGTTATACATCCATGATCTCACTTTATTCTCACAGCAAGCTATGGAGTTTTATTATAGTCTCAAATTTTTACATGAGGAGGAGTAGGTGGTTTATGTTGTCCTACATCATACACATCAGGTTTGAAGTGACTTGAAGCTAATTCTTTATTATTCAAAAACAGTTCTTTCCCATTATGTGAAAATATTTTTTTTTACTGCCCTAAGGTATTTTTGTTGTAACACAGATATTTCACCAAGAATGTACCTGATCTTCCTAACATGGAAGTTATTTTACTTTGAGAAAAAGGTTTTTTTGAAAGAACTATTGATTTTTAAACTATATATATATTAGACTTTTGTACAGCATTGATTGAATAATAATCACGATATAATTTCAACATTAAAACGTGACTACTAGAATAAAGAAATAATGTTCTCCAGATGCCACCATGTACCACTAGCTCATCAAGCCCAGTATGACATTGATCCTTTCCCACTGTTTGAGCACTGATGCTCAGCAATGCCCTTGCTTGCAGATTCTGTCTTGGATGGCTCCATATGCCACTATTAACTCCAAATTCCCTGGCAGTATAATCACTGTTCTCTGACAGAGGGTTGGCTGAGGCAGTCATCATCTCGGTGGGAGTAGCTAGCTACTTACTGAGCTTCAGATGAAGCTGCCAGACACCTTGTCAATCCTCTGTCCTGAAAGAAAAGAAGACATGAAGAATCCACAGTGAATCAATGTCTGGACACTGCTTGGGTGTGCAAAATTATTAAATTTCTTCAGATATGAAAATAGAAGACTTCCAATGTTTCTCACATATACTAATTTTTTTTTGTGAAAGGGAAAACTGTTTGCATAAGAGCATAATAGCTTCTTTCCCCCATAGCACCCATCCCCACCTAGAGCTTTTAGATTATTTTTTACCATCATATATATATATATATATATATATATATATATATATATTTTATATGGGCTAACAGAGATTATTTTCTAACTTGGAGTATATAATGGATTATATGTATGAGATAATGAGATAATGACATACTTTTGTCATATTTTCAATTAACATTATACAACATTAGCAGGTGATTTACTTGCAGATTATGTGTGTTTCAAACATATTCCTTCCTATCGCCACTAAATAGCAGCTATCCAATTTCATCTTCATGACAGGGTAAATTATTCCTGTCAGTGTGGTTACACATTGCATTACCTCCTCATCTCTTGGCAAGAGAAGTCTAGAAGTTACTATGTGTCTTGCCATAGTTTAAATCTGAATAGAAACTTACTCTGTACCCAGTACAAGTAACTCCTTTGAGAAACCAGGTTCTTCACATTCATAGTGCTTAAAATTTTGTCTAAGAGAACTGAATTTCTCTAAGTGGGCCACTGTTGAATTCATTTGTACATTCAATCTTTGATTTTCAGTTCATGTACTCTAAGGACCAGCAGCTTCCAGGTATGAGAGTATGTGATACAAGCAATGAGTTCCATGTACAGGTATACAGTGCCTCCCTCTTTTGTTGTGAAGTGGGTTTTGTTATGATATTATATGGAATCATGTTCTGATGAGTACTCTACATCCTCAGATATTAGTATTGGATAAAGTGCTGTAAGCAGGAAAGGCATAATCTTACTTGGAATATGTTATAAGTTCAAGTCACGATGGATCACTGCCATTCCAGGATGGGAAAGATCCAATATGAGCAATATCTTACCATATGAGTAGTTGCTCTCCACAAAGCATAATGATATATTGGGCCTCAGCATAGCAATCTGCAGCTGGTAGGTTGGACCATTGTTATAATAGCTAGTTCACATTTGGTGAATGGGAGCCCATGTTGTTGGATCCATACATAGTCAGTGTCCCTTCCACCATGCTACTCTATCCAGGTGTTCACTACAGTAGTACTGTGGTGGGTGGTAACAATAACTAGATGATGTCACTTGGCTCAGCCATTCTGTATACTTGAGTATTTACTTTAGATAATACTAGATGGTTTCCGCTGGACATTGCCATACAAAACACAGTTCTTCACACTCTGTAACCATTCCCATTGTCCTATCCACATACAAAATATCAAAGATTTTGTGTCCTCCAAATTCCAGCATTTTTTTTTTATTTTGAGGCTAATGGCCGATTAGCCAATTTATTTGACATTACCACTGCACACAAAAAAGTAGGTAATTTGGTTTCCTATCTGAAGATCTGCCTTTGGGAAAAAGTCCTCTCATCACCACAGCTATGATGCAGTGGGGTTCTATGGCAATAGCAGTCCATTTTAACATGCACCTACATAACAAATTAATTCATTCTTTAAACACACAACCTTTTTCCATCTCTGTCACTTGATCATAGGGTAGCACCATATAGTCCTGTGAACTGAGGGTGAGGCATCTGTGTAGCACTAGTGGATGAGATTGGAATCTGTCCCTTGCTCCATTTTTCCCTGATTATAAATATGCATTTAGCATTTTATTATGTATTGTTACTGGACCTATCTGACCATATGATAAGATGAATAAGTCTAAGAGAACCCAGGTTGTTATGAATACTCCAGAAATAAAATGGACTCTCACTTAAAATTTGGTTTGAATGTCCAAACTGATAATGCCAACCATACACTAAGAGAGTATGAAAAGTTTATTATTTATATAATGAGGCTTTCTGTGGAGATCAGAGAGGCTCTCTAGTAGGTTTAAAAATGAACCGAGAGAGATAAGGAGGCTGGATTGGGGTTCTTATTGTGGTTTAAGGATGGCGCCAAGATAAGGGATCCTGCTAGTGTCAATGGAGAGAACACCTGGGCTTTCTTATAAGGTTGCCACAATGTAAGAGGGAGGGAATGAGGCTTAAAAGCTGTTAGCAAACATAAAAAAATGAAATCAAACTCCTTTTCACACAGGCTTCTATGGGGAGTTATGGCTTCAGGGCTTTTTGATTTCTTGTGACCTAGTAACATATAAGAAACTCTGTTTCAAATGGTGCATTGACTATTTTTGTGATGTTTGCTGATAAAATAATCTTGCTGAAAATTCTAAGGGCCTACATTTTCTTATTGGAACTTTCCATAAACCCCATCTAGTTTCTTGTGTTCCCACAGATACCTTTAGTGTCATAGGGTCTACTGAGTTTTACAGCCCATGTAACATGGCTGCTTTGCACCTCAACTTGAATCTGCTGCAAAGGACTTCTCTGTCTTTGGATATCATTTAAAACTAATGGCATTTTGTATTGCTCAAAAATAGGTTGAAATAATACTTTCAAATATGAAATATATAACTCTCATATCTCAAAAAAATCAACCAAACATTATAATTTCTTCTTCATGTAGTTAAATGTGAGATAAAATAATTTGTTCATTTTTTGGCATGTAATACACATGCAACCAAAAATAGTAACATACTACTAGACACTCCCCTCAAAATTCACTATTGTGAAGGTTGTTAATCTTCATAGGACTGATCTCCTACCTTCTAGAGCACCAAATGTTATCATGGCCTGAATTATACTTGCCATTTTCCACTTATCTACTCTGACTAAATTAATATCATTAATAAAGTATAGAACATGATAATTAACTTAGCCCTTGGGCAAAAATATAATATGTGCCATTATCCTTTCTACATAAATGCAAGCTGCTTTTGATTTTTCTTATCAATAGGGAGTAAATTGCTAAATATGGCTACATACCATATTCCTGAGGCTGTATTAGTCTTCTCTAAGGAATTTACCCCATCAGAAACATTATAATTGAGGTTATTACTTGGTTAAGATGACATAATTCATGAGGTGTAGATAGGGGCATTTTGGGCATGACAACTTTTGCATTCTTGTCCTTTATGAAAGTACTAATCTTGGCTATTTCCTCCAGATACAGTATTTTTAACTTAATATGTTGTTCAAAATAGGAAGTCAGTTTCATAGACTTCTTTTTGGCCTTCTCCACTATACTAGCTCTCATCTTATAGGCCAAGGAACAAATGCATGAGTTCTACCAACTATCAATATATGCATTCATTTTGTATATTTAGGGGCCAAAAAAATAACCACCTATATCTGTAAAAGCAGCAGACCCACTATGAGCCATATTTCTGAATATCAGTGCCAATTTTGACAATTTGTTCAGCAGTCCTTAAAATGTGCTTGTATTCTTAGTTCTTTCTTTGAGCCAAAAACATGTAATGAGGAATGGCTGGGAACTAACCTCTGTCCTTTTTTCCTTTCGAACTTCTTTATGTCAGGCATGACAGGACAATGCAGTGGTTAACCTTAGGTTGGCAGTAGCCTCAGTTGCAATCTGACAAGGTGTTCAGTCTGCATCCTACGGATCTGAAGTGAAACCCTTCACTGACATCCAACACTGAACCTCACTGAACCTCACTTCATCATTAATTGTATCCCATTTGTTTCCGAACCTAAGACCTCCTAGAGAACTTCACTGCACCCCCAACCTCACAGAGCCAGCACAACCCTCGGATAGAGTTTAGGGAATAAACCCTTACTCTTTCTTCATGCCACGGTAGGGTATTGCTTTTGTGACCCACTTGCTGTGCCAATTCTGTCTCACTGGGTAGTGGTTGGGCTTTGCCACAGGAACGAATATAACATGAATTCCTTCAAGGTCAAAAGGTAGCTAAGTACCACCTAGAAAAGAGACCAGTACATGATTGGAGGTCACTGAGAACAGACAATACCAGGCTCAAGTGGCATAGCATTTATTTATAAGAGGAGAGGAAGAGTGTGCCCAAGATCCAGCCCCTGGCAAATGAAACAGTTTCCTGTGGCTATAAGATTCATTCTGCAGCCTATGTGCAGGTAGGGCAGCGGTAGAAGGACCTCGTCCTGCCCTTTGGAGTCTGAAATACAGAAAGCTGGAGATATGATTGTGGGTCATAAATGCAAACATAGCTAAGCAGTTCCAAGAAAAGTTTACATGTGCCCTATACAGAGGGAATAGTAACATCTTGACTGTGCTCTGAGCTCATTGCATATAATGTTCTTTGCCAGCATGTCCTACACTAAACATAAGGTTCTTCTTGGGAACACAAGAGAGGCATTTGGCTACACTGAGACCCTTTCCACACAAACACTGTGTGTAAGGGAACAAATAAAATAGGTTCAGGGAGAGACAGCAGTTAAAATATGTTAGAAATGTAGCAGAGATCTCATTCAATCACATAAGCTCTGGAAGCTCTGGAGCTGGAAGAGGTGGTCCTTCTTAATTATTCTGAATAGAATTTAGGGAGTGTTATAGACTGCATGTTTGCACCCTCTCAAAATTAATGTTGCAATGCTAACCCTCAATAAAATGAAATTAGGGGATGGGATCTTTGGGAGCTAATTAGGTTTAGATGACGTCATGAGAGTAAAGCCTCCATAAAGACATTAATATCCTTATAAAAAGAGAAATAGACTAGAGTTTTCTCTCTCAGCCATATGAGGCTAGAGGGAGAAGGATGTTATCTACAAGCCAGGAAGTGGACCCTTGCCAGACATTGGATCTACCTGCACCTTGACCTTGGACTTCCCAGTCTCCAGAACTGTGATAAATAAATGTTCACTGCTTAAGCCACACAGTAAATTTTTGTTACAACAGCCTGAACTAAGATAGGGCAAGTATTTATATTTCTTCCATGACCAAATATTAGATGCTGTCTTCCCCCAAATATGGTATATAACCTTGAGCGAGATGACTTCTTCTGACTGATAGCAATTCCCAGAAGAACTTAACTGAGAGCCATCAGCAACCAAGTCCTGGTTGCTAGAGGAATGAGTGCTTCAGCAACAAGAAAGGGATCTGGTGGTACAGCATAGCAACCACTACCCTGTAATGAGGATTTTATGTACTTCTAGATCATTTTTGGGTGCTGTTTGCATAGGTTTTGAGTAAAAGGGAAACTAAAATCATATAGCAGTTCCTTTCATCATAGATTAGATTTTTGTTGTCAACCAAGAGAGAAAAAAGTCATTTCTACTTATTTGGTAAAGAACATTTTTAAAAATTAAAATGTTACCTTTTAAAGTAATGCATACTCTTTAAAACAGTCCATATATTCAACTTATAGTCTAAGTATATATTTCATTATTTACAAAAAGAAATATCCAGAGGAAGTTTTTATATTTGCATCTGATTATGTCATTCTCATGGTAAATAGATTTTACTAGATTTTCAGTGTCAGTGCAATAAAGTACATACTCTTTGGTGTCACATTCAAGGCACTGGACAATATGCATCCAGATTATAGCTCTCCAGCTATATCTATCCATAGTGTTCCTTTTTTTCTTATCCCAGTTTGCACATGCAATCTAACTTTTAGTCATATCATGACTGTCAAATTTCCATAATTGGTTTACACTTTACCCACATTCTCTTTTCTGACCCTGCTGTCTGAATCAAAGACTTTAAAATTCCTTAGGGGCTCAATTATATTAAACCCTACCTCTAGCTGGAGTATTTCCTGGACATCTTTTCTAGAAATTTTCTTAAAAAGTAAAATCTGTTTTGTATTAATGAATCCATTCAGAAAAATAAAGTGATTCTATGGAGAAAAATTCAGGGAATGACTTTAGTTATAACAAATTAGGCAGCATACAAGCCTACACTTACCTGAAAGTCTTTCATTGACATGGAGAACCATTTTTGCTTCTCTATTTATTAAAATTTTTGTTTTTAGTGATTGATCGAACACATTACCTCTGTCATCTAGCAAAATCCAAACATATATGATTCTGTTTTTGCCTACCCTCATCCAATTCATTGGTCATTTGCTTGAATCTTACATAGTCATGCTTATTATAGGTCTAATGAATTCTGATACCTGACAGGACATATTTTCCCTCATTAATTCCTATTCTTTCAGAAGTTTTGTGGTTGTTCTTAAAACAAAATAATTTAGAAGCCTTTTACAAGTTACCATAACTCTGTTGATATTTTAATTATAATTCTTTGACTCTCTAGTTTAATTTGAGGAAAACTAGCACCTTATGATATAATATTCTTATATCTCATCCTATAATTAATCTCCTCTTATTTATCTTCTTTATATCTCATAAGAAAACTTTAATTTGTTTAGAGATCTTTTCATTACCTTGTTAAATTTACATTTGTTTATTCTTAGATACTAATGTTATCTACTTAATTTAATTTCTATTATCTTTTAAAATATTAAAATATAAAAAATAAATAATTGTACATAATAAAATAAGGAGAGAGAAAAATGTTTGAGGGACAAAAATAGAGAAAATATGTATCTGATTCTCAAATATTAAATGAGTACAATGTTATCAGGATCATATTTTAATAGAAAAATTATAGTTCTCAGAACTAAATGTTTAACAATTCAAAATAGTGACTTTATTAAATTGTATTCTAGTTTCAATGTGACATTTATTAAATAAAAATACTTTAAAGCTAGTTTTTATTCTGTAATTTAAAAAATACATTTCCAGTCAATTCTTGTCTCCTTAGCACCCAAATACACACACGCACACGCGCGCGCGTGCGCGCACACACACACACACAAACACACACACACACACACACACACACACAAATTTTTTTATTTCTCTCTGGATTTCTTATAAGTATCTCAAATATGCCAGATGCAAATTTGATCTTATTTCATCAAAATCTCCTCACAGTCGACTTTATTTTTTTGCAAATAATACAATTCTTTTTTATTAAAATATCGGATTCTCAAATCTAATATTTATTATTAACTTTTTTCTTTTTTAACCTAATAGAGCACTCGTTGTTTTGATATTTTGAATATCTTTTCCACTTATTACCAATGCCCTCTTGTCTGAACTTCCACAATACATTTTTCATGGCTTTCTCAGTTCCACTTTTGCTTATGACCAATTCAATTTCTTCTTTGTTTCCAGAGCACAGGAAACATTTATGTATATTTATACATATTTTGTGAATTTTGGTTTGTAAAGTCATTTGCAAATTGGAGCTACTTGGGTGTGGATTTAGATTTTAGAAAGAATTAAATATCATTGACAGGCAAATAGGAGTTAATTTTATTTCAGTTAAAAAGTAAAAAAAAAACAATTAATTACATGATGATACTGATTCTTTGTGTTACTTACAAAAGTTATTGATATGAATCCACCATGTTTTCTCTGTGTCATAATTAACTAAGCTATCTAATGGCTGAAAAATCTAGTTTTAGCTAACAATATGAAGTTAATGTACACAGGCTTGGCTGCTATTCATCCCATCCCTTCTTCATTTTTTTACCAATATTTTGCAATGCTATAATTATCCATGATTAGTGCTAAGATGACCAGGAGCAATGAAAAGGCAGCTAGGAGAGCCATGTTGGTCATTACAATGATTTTATTATAAACACACTTTGACATTTCAAATGGTGAGTTCCTGATCTCTTCTAGAAATAAGATTTTCAGAGAAATAAAACATTTCCTTCAAGAAAAAAGAACATGCCCTCTTCCATTCTCTATTTTCAACTTTAGAAGAATCACCTAATAAAGAGACATAGGGAAAGAGCTTTGGTATTAAACAGGACATTATTTAAATTCCAATCCAACTACTTGCTGGCTAAGCAATATTATTAGGCAAATGGTGAAATCTTTAGGTTCTTCTCTTTTCAAATCTTTAAATAAAGATGATAATAAATTGGTTACAGTGTTACGGGGAGATTAATTTAAGATAACTGAGAATCAATTGTTACAAAACATTTTCTCAGTAACTTGAACATAAACGTCTTAGAGGCCTACTGCCTAAGATTTAAAATAGAAGCTGGGAGTCTAATTTAAAAATTCTGTTTTTACAGTCCTTTATGTAAACCATTATTGCATGGCAATCCCTTTGATTCAGAGAAGCATGTATTGGTAATCATTTACTATCCAAGGAATTGATGTCTAGATTTGTTAAGAAATTTCTTAGAGATGGCACAATTCAAAAAGCTAGAACTAAACCTTTAATTTAAATTTTAGTTTTCAAATCTTGTTTGTTCATTGTCAATGCCAACATGCACTAGCCAAAATTTCTTCCTGCAGCAGCCATTGCAAATATCCCATTTCACAATTGTTGGCTAATCTAATTTGCCTGTAAATTTTGTTAATTCAAAACTGAATCTGCTTCACAGTAATTTCTAACCCATAATCCTAGTTTGAGTCTCAAGAGCCACATTATTTGCTCACACTGAATGATATTTCAAGAACTATCATTTTCTTCATATCTTCTATTTTTCAGATGGTACCTACTTCTGTAGAAATCCTTATTTGAATAAACATCTGTGGAGGATTACAGGGCAAAATACTCCAGATCCTTCTATCAGAGGTGCTGCCAGAGACTGTGGTGAGGTCGGTCAGCACTCTCCTTGGAATGCCATCAACATGAACATTCATACCAAGTGTGATCTGCTATTTCAAATGTGAATAGACTATCATAAAAGAATAGGTTGGAAGCTTACTATCACAAAAATAGCCATAAAGTAAGTTTAAATTAGAAGGCAATTTTGAAAATACTACACATCTTAGCAGATAAAATCATCAGGCCCAAAAATGTGTTAAAAGAAAGTTGGATAAAATCAGATATTTCTGTTTTAAGTTTCCTTGCAAAGGAGCTGGAAAGAGCTTTAAATGGACTCTTCTGCTTTTCATTCTACTATATATGCTCTCACATTATGTCTTGCCTCATAACAGCCTATAGTCTATTACAGAACATGCTGGTGATAAAACACAAAATATTGATTTCACAAAATTTACCTTCTGGACTAGGACATCAATATGGAAGAATGAGTTTTAAGTGGAGCTCATTGAAACATCATAAATTGTGTGTTTGTCTGATGCTTTATTGAAAATAAAACACATCTGAGAATAGTAATGGTGTGCAGCTCCACAGTTTAACTCAGTACACCTCATCAGTATAGGCACCATTATTTTCATTATTTAGGCCAATTGTCTACTGAAATAACTTTTTTTTCCCAGAAAGTAGTTATATATTTAAATAGTCTTAGTTCTTCAATTTTTTATAGATTTTAGCTAATAAAAAACTATATATGTGTATTATTGTGTGTATTTATACACACATGTAATTTTGTATAACCCTGAAACAATAGATCCTCATCTACACTGATCTGGTATTCCTAAAATAGAAAATTAATTGTTGCTAACAGAACACCTAATACATAGATAAGAAGGTTGAAATTTTATTTATTTTTAAAGTTCTACCAAGCATAATTTATTTTAATTTCCCGAAATTGAAGGTTTTCAGTGACCCATTTAAAATTGTACTCTTTTTTTACCAGTTTAATATCTAACCCCAAATTTTTATTCTATAATTTTTTCAGTTGCTGTATATACTCAGCTTCTCAAGTTTACTTTGAATCAACTCCATTATATTGCTAGTTTTTTCATTAATGAGTTAAAAAATATTAGGCACATACTCATTTAAAAACAATCTTATTCTGTTAGCTTTGGGCACTTCGAGAAGTCATAATAAAGAACAATAGTAGCTTAAGGCATTTGGTTTCCCTCATAGCAGAAGATGTCGTATATCAAAAGCTTTATCATATAGTTTTGCTTGTCATAATTTGAGAGAAACATCTGTACCAAAGGCAGTATCTTCAAACTCTTGACCCAAGACACAGATTTCAGTAACTTATTTTTCTTAACATTTTTTTTCTCTCACAAAAGTAAAACAACACCAAAGCTCCATAAAATGTTGTCTTTTTTTTTATCTCTCCTAAAATGGAATTATAAATATATCTCTTAAAATCTTATTTTTCTAATTTTTTATGAAATATGATTGTCATTATACTTATAAATTGCAAGTATTTTACACAGGAAGAGCTATATCTGTAGAATTCTAACATTTCTTACACTGCTAGAGATTGTGAGGCACTACCATTGTTAATTCAATATAATTGTATTTGCCAACTTGACTATTTCTCTGTATCACCTTGCTTTCCCTTCCTTTAACCTGTAATACTCAAGATTATTACATTAAAAAAAATGTTAGCTACATCAATGCTAGACAGATAAAAAAGTAAACTATTAAGTTTAATTATCTTTCAGCAATTAATAAAACTAGAGAAAAAATTCAGTTGTCTTAGATGATCTGAGTAATGTTATCAATCACTTTGACCTAATAGATACTTTAGAACACTTCACCCCCCAATTGTAGTATACACATTTTTTTTCAAATTCACGTTATATTATTATGTTAGACAATGACTAAGTCATAAAACAGGCAAAAAGTTCTCAGTATATTTAAAATAATTTATATCATATAAAATATGACTTCAGACTAGAAAGGAAGTGAATTAGAATCACAATAACATCTGTATATTAAATACCAAATAGATGATGCTGATAGATACATAGATAGATGATAGATGATAGATAAATGATAGATAGATAGATAGACAAATAACAATAATTTTTATTGAGAAAAAAACTCAACTATCTGGAGATATAGCACACTTCTAAACAATCCATAGGTCAAAAGAAGAATCTCAAAGAAAATTATAAAATATTTTAAATTACTCATAAATAAAAATACCATACAAAATTTGTGGGGTGTAGCTAAGACTTATACTTGTTTTGTAATAATCCAAGGACAAAATAGAGGCACATAATATTGACTTTCAATAAAGTTCCCTTCTATTTGAGATTTTGGCTTCTCTAGTTCTGGCTGGCTTGTAAACTTGTTAATGTGCTTATAGTAGCTGTTTGTTCATTAGTTTGTTTGTTTCACTATTATCTAGATTTTCTAGTTCTCAGAAGTCATTTGTTAACAGGTACTGCATCGTATCTAGAAATGGAAGTTTTGAACATTCACTTTTAATAAATAGATTTAGGAGACCCTAAGCATTAACAATTATAGCAAAGCATTAACAATTATAGCAAAAGACTAGCTAAACTATCTTATTCAGTTATTTCCAATTTTAGCACAATTCAGAAATACTGCAAACATCTAAAAATGCTAGATCATCTTAATAACTCTGACTTTGGGGTGTTTTTTTTTTATTTTGAGGGGCAATATATATATATTTTTTTAAACTGCTGAGGCCTGAGTATTTACCCCCCTCCAAAATTGAAAACATTTATTTGTAAAGATATATAAACCCCTATGTTCATTGCAACATTATTCACGACGGTGGCCAAGACATGAAAACAACCGGTGTCCTTTGATAGATGATTAGATAAAGAAGATGTGGTACATATACACAATGGAATATTAGTCATAAGAAAAGATAAAATACTGCCATTTGTGATAACATCGATGAATTTTGAGATTATAATGCTAAGCAAAATAAGTCATACGTAAAAAATTGAGAACTATATGATTTCACTCGTATATGGGATGTAAACCGAAAGCAACCTAACAAGTAGAGTCATGGACACTTTTAATAGTTTAGGGGTTACCAAAGGAGAGTGGGGGAGATAGGGGTAAAGGGAGTCAAATACATGGTGACAGAAGGAAATTTAACTTTGGGTAGTGAACACACAATGCAATACCTATATGATTTTATTAACCAGTGTCACACCAATAAATAAATTTAATAATAATTTTAAAAGCTATCCAGGAATGCTATGGTCACTGAATTTTACTTCAGCTCTTTGGATGTAAGTCTTGATTTCTGTACCGTATATCATTTCCCAATACAAGCTTGAACTACAGATTTCTGAATTTAAATTTAATACATTATTTTGTAATTATATCAGAGTTAGTAGAGTTTCTTACAAGTTATTCATTTGTTATACAAATGTCTCAATTTGATCTAATAAAAATGAGTGGTTTCCTAATGCTGTTGCTGTAATTAACCATAAAAACCAATTAAGAAAATGAATTGAAGAGTAACTGAAATTCAACTTCCAAACGAATCAATATGGGCAATCATAAAAATATAAAATATTAGTTCTTTAATGTTAACTCTATCTTCAAATAAAACATATGCTTTTAAAAATATTAATTTGAATCACTATTATTATTTATCTATTTTAAGCAGCTTTAATTATAATTTTAAATATTTCTTTGGTAAAATATGTACCTTTTTTGTTATAATTAAAATACTGTGAAAATATGTTTGAGTTTTGTTAACTTGGTTACAATTTTAATAAACAAAATATTCAGGTGATACATAGTAAAATTATTGGAAATTATTTCTTTAATTCACCTGTTGTTATTCTACAAATAATGCTTTTATTTCTTAAAATGTGATTCTGTCCTATCATGTCATCAGTGTTTGATTAGGTTTCTTGGGAAACATTAAACCATTAAAAGATTAACAGTAAATTCTCTTAACTTTTATTCCAGATTATTTCTTCTGTTCCTTGAAAAAATGCCAATATTTGAAAATTCATTCTTCAACCAAAACATATCAGAAGTTCTTTAAATTATCTTTTCATTATTAATTTGCTGACACATAACTCAGTCTCATAATTATCTTTGTTTTCTCATTAAAATCTTAAAACAGTTCATGCATTTCTCTACAGGCATTTAGAAAATTGGAAAGTCTTATAGAAATGCCAACTATTCTTATTTTTATAATCCTGGGAAGTTGGTCATTGGCAACTAAAGGGAAACAGAAATTATACCTTTTGGGATATTGATTTTAAGGTAGTTAATACCCATTATATTTAGTTTATATCAGAAATAATTTCTTTATAGCAATTTTACTACATCAAAACACAAATGCTGTTCCTTACAGGTTTAATTCAGATACTAATCAGTGACTGAAATATAATCTTTACTTAATGATTTTGAACGTTAGTTTCTAATTTGATTTATGTATATTTTTTCCTGTTTATATTTGGCTAAATGAACAATTTAGTTAGTGAATTTTAAATATCTCTACAGCAAAAACTGATTTATTGCATTGACATCTGAAAGATTACTTTAGGTTGTGTCACATAATTTACATTTTAAATCTATGAAAGAAAAACATATTTTTATCATTTGTAATTTTTAACAGTAGAACAGTATCACTGCCTGCTGAACTCAGCAGATAAAATGATGCAGTGCTTTCCAGTGAAAGCACAGACTGAGGAACACACCATGGTGTTGAGGTCTGCATAACTTCTTTTTGATGGCAGTTCACTATTTTCTGATGTTATGGACTTTTCAGTGAGTAAACATCAGAAGCACCGAAGATCAAGATTGTGAACTGGAGAAATGTTAATCAGGTTTATCATGAAAGATCTTTTCACATTAGAATTCTCTCAGGCATCCACAGACACCATTGTGAAATGAGATTTACAATTCACCAAATGCTTTTACAATAAAAAAGTTTGTAACTTTTTTTAAATTTAACTGAGAACTTGGGAAACAAGATAAACTATAATAGAATAAACACTATTGTTTAGGAATGAACAAAATATAATAAAAAATGAAAGACTATTTTTACTTCTATGGTTTTATGGTTGAGAAATTAAGCAGAGGAAAGGATCTAGAAAGAGATATGAGAAAACTAATCTTTATTTTGTGAAACTTAAGATAAATGTTAATGTAGAATTTAAACTGAACATTTTCTCAGTGGAATTTTATAAACCTTAGTCTATGGAGTAAAAAGAATCACCTTTTAGGAGCTAACTTAATCTAAGGTTCTTATAAGTTTTAGACATACTTTTTGGAAATATGAACATATGTTGTTCTCGCAAATGTAGTCTTTTGGCTATGTTTACATAATTTGAGGATTGTGGGTATCCTGAGTCAATGTAAAACAATTTGTATTACTATAAAGGTGAGGATCATCAATAATTTTCCTCAGTTCATTCATTCAAGTACAAAAATGTTGTTCAACACCAATCACATGCTAAGCATTCTTCTAGGTACTGCAAATACAGCAGTGGACAGGTCACTGAATAAGATAATTTAAGGTGTTAATAAATGTTATTTAGTAAAATAATAATAATAATAATAATAATAATAATAATAATAATAATAAGCTAATAGAATACAGAGAAACTAGCAGAGGGATAGTATTGGTGCAGAGAATTGCTCAGGTGAAAGTATTTCTCAGGAAGTGACATTGTTGCTAAGAGCTGAATAAAGAGGAGTGAACTGGTGAAGATCTAAGGGATGATCATCTTGGTGGGACTGAACAAGTGAAATGAAAATGAGCTGAACATTTTTGAGGCATTGAAATATGCCCAGTGCTAAGTAGATTTAATCAATACAATTTAAAAAATTACCTCAGCTTACCATTAGAAAAATAATTGTGGTGATATGTTTACATTTTCTCAACAGTAAAGTAGACTTTTTTATAGCTGTAATCCTTTTCCTATCTATCCTTTCAAATATAATAAAATAATTTGAAGATGTTATACTTCATTTTAATAATCTTTTTAAAATATAAGTTAAAGTAGCACTGTATCTTTTGAAAATTTATAGTGTGCACCTCGGTTCTAATGACTATCTCCAAAAGCAACTATTTATGTTAAAACAACAACATTCAACAAAGTAAATTTGAAGATTTAATTGGCTTCATTAATCAATTCATTAATAGGGAAGCAACTCATCTGGCAACTAGAAGGGTCCTCCTAGAGCTGTACAAAGTGGAATGTTTCTATAGAGAGAAGGGTGGGGCAAAGGAGCTATTAAAAAAAGAAAAGAAAGGTTTATTTAGGCCAAGACAGCTTTTTTTTAGAGCAGGGGTCCCTGATCCCTGGGACCCAGGACTGGGTAGCAGTCCATGGCCTGTTAGGAACCAGGCCTCACAGCAGGAGCAAGTGAGAGAAGCTTTATATCTATATTTGCAGCCACTCCCCATGGCTAGCATCACAGTCTCAGCTCCACCTCAGATCATCAGGCATTAGATTCTCATAGGATCACTGGTCCCTGGTGCCAAAAAAGGTTGGAGACCGCTGTAAGAGGGGAGGGAATGTCAAGGCTTTTCATCATGTGGCTTACTTCTTCTTTCTATGGGGCATGGAGGGGGCCCAAGTGACAGATTACCTCATTCCTGTCGACCAGAAAATTCTCTGCTGGTTGGTTATGACTATGTTTCTGGGAGAGGTTGAAATAGCAATTAGATCAGGTAATAAATCTAGATTTGGTATCATGGGCTTTAGAACAAGTGATGCCATTTTGGGCCTGTGGTTTTAAAAATTATAAGGGCTTTCACTCAGGTCAGTCAGTTCTTAATTTATGTACCCACTAGGAGCCTATTAGCATTTGATAGAAACTGTGAGGAATGTCAAATACAAGTACATTTTAGTTGTTTATGGGCGGCGGCGGGGGAGGGGCGGTAAAAACAAGAGATGTCTTATGAGGCTATAATGTATAATTTCTCTGTTTTGAAGACGAAGCTTATGAAGAATGGTTTGGGTGGCAATAGAAAGTTGGTTTCTGCAAGGAGGAGTACTTTTTCACTGGTATTGTTTAGAATTGTCAATGTATAATGATAATAAAATGCAAACCGTATTTTGTTGGTTTTATTATTGTTTTTATATTCTCTACTGACAATATACTCCTTTATTACCTGCATAAGGGCAATTCAGCCATTGTTCCATTATTGGTACAACACTGCATACGCTATTGAATTGTGAACACTATGAGTAAATACATAAGTGGTTGGCACATAATAAATGAGTCTGAAAAATAAACATTAGCTACTATTAAGAATACAATTATATTTATTACAATTCATTTCAATTAAATTGTTTTTGGCTAAATTGTGTGTGTGTGTGCATGTGTGGTGTGCAGTGTGTGCATGTGTATATGAAACTAGTGTCTATAAAGCCTAGGAAGAAGTGATAAAAAAAAATTTAAGTTGCTATTGTGGAGCAATTATTTTCTGAGTCTTTTTCTTTTCTGTATAATTTCTTCTTGAATTTTATTTCTTATGACAACAGAACTGAGACTTAATATTTGAAAAGAAACATATATCATTTCTTTTTTCTTTCTCTCTCCTCAAAGTGCTAAGTGGGAATCATGATAGAACTCAGAAGAAGAAGAAGAAAAAGAGAGAATCTTTCAATTCATATAAACTGCTGTGTAGTTCACCAGGATAGTATCTACATGGAGATGTGAAACAAATCTTAGCTGGTAAAAACTGTGTTCAAGATGACAGGTAGTATGGTGTAAGAGATAAAAGATTTTTCTTTGAGATCAGCTGGGTATAGTTTTATATCATGGCTCAAGACTTGATTCAAATATTACATGTTGCTAGAAAATTTTTATATGTTTTCTGAGCTTGTATCCTCAGTTGAAAAAATATAAATAAAAATAAATCGGCAGTAAATATCAAATAGCCATTATCCAGTATACCTTAGTTTTTATTATAGTTTTTAACATTTCATGAAATTTATTCCCTATAAATATTCTTCCCCTGCCAGATTAAGGTAACTCTCATTACATGCAGTAGACATCAAGAATTTGATATTTTGGAATCTGGGTTATATCCATGGAATCAGCATTAACGTCTACTTCTCATAGCAACTTGTCCTAAAATATAATATCATTGATAGGAAATACAATTAATCAAAGGCAATTTTTAAGCAGCCCAAATAATATAGTTTAACAATAAAAAATTGTGACTGCAAAATCTTGTAAATAAATACATAAACAAACAAACAAACAAATTTTTAGAGCTAAAAGATTCATTTCCGGTAAATATCGCTTCCTTGGAGTGTGTAGAGAAAAACATTTGAATTCTATTGATTCTTACCTAAAAATGTTCTGAATTGGTTATAAAGTATCAATTCAAATTCATTTTTAAAAGCCCCTGTATCTATTCTGCAGTCTATTTCTAATGGTGAAATGAACTATAAAATTGCAGTAATCTTCAATTATTTTCATAAAAAAGAAATGTAGCTGGATGTGCTTTAGAGAGTCTAAAGAGTTGAGGGTCCATAACACAATCTGTCTGTTTCCAGATATGGTCAGTTCAATTTCTAGGACATTATTGCTTCAGTCAGCATATCAATATTTCCTACAGGATGAGAGAACACTTTTAAAAGACTAGTCACTTCAATTTAGTAAGATATGGTGATTTCTTGATTTATAACTGTGTTCTTCTCTGTTTCCATAGGGTCAAGAGGATGAAATAAAGCTTAGTAGCTAGGGTCCACTCCTGTGTAAAGAGTGTTAGTCGAAATTTAAGCAAAAAAAGTATTAACCTCGGTTGTTATATAAAAGTAGAAAGGATACACACATAGAAATGTGAGTTATATTTCAGAAATAATACAGAACTATGAATTTTTGCCTGGAGATTTAAGTGATTTCTTGATCTCCTGAGACTCTCTAGAATACTTTTGATTGATGGGACAGAGATAAAAGTGGTCATTAACTTGTGCAACACTAAAAACGGTGCAAGAATAGAAGAAAGTGAATACCATGTATCATTCTAGATAACGATGAAGGTTAATATATAGCTTGAGGTACTGACTTACCAAGGATATTAAGTATTGTTTCATAATAAATTCCAAGTCTCCCTGCATTTCTCTATGGAACATATTTAAAGCCGTATGATAGATAAATCAGGGTTACTACAATAAAATTCCAGTTTCTAGATTACATTAAAACCTGAAAATAATCATGCCATGTAGATGAATTTTGGGAAATTACTTGTTATATAAAAAAATCATAATAAGATAACCAAATTTTTTAACATTTACATTTTGAATGTTTGAATTTTTGTGGTAATAAATAGATCAGCAAGAGGAGTGCTAGGTCAAATTTTAAAATAATTTCTAGTAATTTGTTCATAAATGTGAAATACTAAGATTCTATATTATATAAAATTAATACCAATTACTTCATAAATGAAACTCATTGTAAGAAACAACTTATTTCAGAAAATTCTGGCTTTCAGGAAAATCTAGTTCAAGAGAAATCTAAGGTTGATGAAATTCAGCTTTGTTGCAGATTTAATGGATTTACAGATAAGTGGTTGTGAAAAAAGTAAAAAGGGATAAAGAAGTTTTTATATGGAGCTGTGGAACCACTGATTGAATAATATGAAGAAACTTTCCCTGTATAATCTAAAATATAAGATTCATCTTCCCTTTAGAGTTATTAAGAATTAATAACTACACCCAAAAGATTTGATTTAGAAATATAGAGTGAATATAGAAGAGTCTAGGAAATATTTTGGAGCTGGGAGTAGATAAGAGCTTCCATTATCCTAGAAAATAAAAAGATGTATTTATGGAAATGTAGGACTAAGCTGAACTAAATATGTATAGGTAAATTTCACTTTAAAATTTTATCAGGAGTATAAGACACTATAAAAGCAATAACAAACAGATTGACATCTTTTACACTGATTTGACTGAAATAAGTAGAAATTAGATCTGGCCTAGCAGAAAAAGCTATGATGTGAAAATCATTTACTTGTAGTCTCTTCTTATTTTTCTGACTCCTTAAGTTGAGCAATTCATTTTCAGTGGTGGTAGTAGTATTCACTGAACACTACATACTTTTTAGGACAAGAATAGATATTTTATATGACCTCAAAATCCTTTCAGCTCTCAGATTTTGAAAACAGTAAATGAAAGCTTGCAACTAAGAGGGAGAGAAAGAAATGACTATGAATTTAGGAGTACAGTCATGTGCTCCTTGTAAACAAAATTTTACAAAACAAAACTCATTGTAAACAAAATTTATATATCACGTTGAACCCTAAGTCTTAAATTGTCTAGACTAGAAATTCATTGCCAGTAATAATTAATTGCCTATTTTCCATCTCCTTCTACATCTGTACTTCTTAAACTAGGTACTCATACAAAGAGTGAAATAAATATAATGCATTTTCCGGGGATTTAAATTAAAAAGGAGCCATAGTTTAATGCTTAATAAAACATTGATACATTATGAAGTAGGACGCGAAAGCCTAATACACTTTTAAGACAAAGCTTGTGATATCAAAGAAACATTATCTTCTGCTCCCAAGATCCTGAAAGTTTCAGTTTGAGAAGTAAGATGTTGACTTATGTGCTTAAGATTTGTCTGTTGAGGGAAGAAGAGGTTTTCATAGCACAACTGTATTATCTTTACATTTCCCTATTCTTATATTCAATATCTAACAAATATTTACAGAGTGTGCAATGTTCACAGTACCCAATATTTTTTTCTTTCAGGGGTAGCGGGAGAATATATTTTGCAGTGCCTTTGAAAACTCAGGGCCAGGTGGCTAATTCTGGTCAATCCAATATAAAATAAAGTGAAAAATGCCACTTTTATTCAAAGACTACAAAAAAATGTACTTTACAATTAGACAAGATCCTGTTTTTTAATTGATGAATGGAGGGAGCTATGGACTTCAGATGATACAACTGAAAGT
Organism: Macroglossus sobrinus; assembly: GCA_004027375.1. Lineage (NCBI taxonomy): Eukaryota > Metazoa > Chordata > Mammalia > Chiroptera > Pteropodidae > Macroglossus > Macroglossus sobrinus. The sequence goes on along the minus strand of PVKZ01001056.1, from coordinate 144,467 downwards.
CACTGTGCAGAGCAGGATGCCATATTGACCTGTGCATGAGCACATTTGTAAGACCTGTTGCATGAGCAAGAAATTTGTTTTTGTTGTATTAAATCACTAAATTTTGGGGTTTCAGACAGTGCATTACAACATAAAAAATACAGACATTGCTAGGTTTCGGGTATGATTTCATGTCTTTGGAATTCATTGAGGTCCAAAATAAGAAGAAGAGCAGAACCTGCTAAGAGTTTACTATAGAGAAGATCACATTTATGGTAAATATAAAAAATAAATATACGTAAATAAATAATGGGTTGTTGAAGGGGAAGAAAAAAGAACATAATTGATATAATATTTATGATAAGTAGAATAATGCTCCCCCATAGTTGTCACATCCTAGTCATTGAGAACTGTGAATATGTTGCCTCACTTGTCAAAGGGGACATTACAGATGTGATTAAAGTAAGAATCTTGAAATAGGGAGTTTATCCTAGATATCCAGGTGAGTTAAATGCAATCATAAGAGTTCTTATAAGAGAGGGATAGAAGGTCCAAAGTCAGTTAAGAAGATGTGAAGCTGGTAGCAGTGGTTGGAATAATACAGAGACAAGAGCCAAAGATTGTTGTGGCTTCTAGAAGGCAGGAAAAGCAAGAATATAGTTTTATTCCTTGAAGATCAAGAGAAATGTAGTCTTGCCAAACCATTTTAGACTTCTGACCTCTAGGACTACATATTTCTGACCTCTGTACATCTGGGTTGTTTTAAACCATTAAGTTTGTGATAATTTATAGCAACAATAGGAAAATAATACAGTTACCTAAAATGAAGTACTATAAGACCAGGTAACCTTTGCTCACTAATAAACTGAGGCCTTGCCTTCAAGGAAGGGTACTGGCATTGATCTTGTATTTAGTAAATGTGATAAAGGGCTTGGATGTGTTAAAAGATATGCTAGTAATTTTCTACTCTTTAGCTTCATTACCCTTTTTTATGCTCAAGATTTTCTTTTCCTAAGAGCAAGACTATGAAGCTCAGTCTATTTTGTCCTCTTGATATTTGTCACTATTCATTATGCCTTGAGATTCTTCTTTCTTCTTAAACATCAACCAAAATTTGTACAAGGATGTGTTTTCCTAACTCTCCAATCCTATAGCAGCTTTCAGAAATAATAAAAAGAAACACTAATATAGGAGGTTTCACTTTTGAAAACCAGAGGAGAGATAACTTAAAGGGTTAGAAATTGTTCAAATTTTTATAGCCTAGATTGCTGGTCATCTTTTAAGGTTCTCATGGCAAAGACAAATAAAGCTTTTGTCATTGACTTATGAGCCTCTCACTCAAAATAGACCATCTTAAGAAATAAAATTGGGTCTACAGATGTTTACATTACAAAATGGAAAATCAGTAACTCCTAGTTTTATAGCAATTAGTCCTACTAATCTGAGTGACTTAGTTTACCAGCCCTATATTTAGGAACAGAGTGATTCTCAATATTTCCTCATAGAGTGTCACTACATTTCAGCCATCAAGCTTAGATCAAATGTACATTTTTATTTTACTCCAATTAAACATGTATTTAACAAGTACACAGCGCTCATCTATTTATTTTGGGAGAGAATTCCCCATTTGCTCCTCCTGAAGGAAAACTATTGTGTATGTACCTGGGTCATAAGAATGGTCCTTAATAGGCCTAATGTTTAGATGCTTTCCTTATTCCTGCATATATTTTACACAATGATATTTGAAAGTTAGGTGTACATATGTACCAAGATTCACAGTGATCATAATTTGTCATGGAGACATTCACAGCTCATTTTGAAGAGGTTATAAGGTGTTGCGGTTTTGTTTTCAAGTTGCTTTACTTTATAAAATATAAAATGTTTAGGTTCCAAAGTGAATATCTAAATAATTTTTAAAAATTGGATCTTATAACTTGTACCATCTTGAGAAACTTTCAGTTTATAAATATGTAAACAAGATTCAACAACTGCAGCATTCTTCTAGCCTCACAGATGTGCTTTCAAAGGGCTGTTAGGGGCTTTTTTTTTACTTTTTCTTTTTTTATTTACTGCTGCCTGAAATATCAACAAATGAGCAAGTGATTACCTCACATAGTTTTCTTCTACTTATGAAATATACATGAGATTTGTTTGGATTGAAAGTTTATGTTTGCCCATCTGGTTTAACATCTTTTGGGGGTCTTAGCCTTATTAGCTTTGTTAGACCTCCTGGAAAACAGATTTACATAGGAAATGAAAATTCAAATTTAAATAGTCCATAATGTCTTATAGGAATCCGTTATAAGGAGAGTGCTCTTCTTTCTTAAATAACATTCAAATAAAATTGAATTTTAAATTTTTGAATAAAAACTATCCTCTACTCAGAAAACATTCCTTTTATTTATAAAATGTCATGCTATAACTTTAAATTGCATAAATCTTCGTAATGTCACTCTTATGTTTATTCTAATCTTAGAAATTATTTTCTGACTATTCCACACATTGATCTTTAATATCAATACGTTAATAAAAAATGTATTATGTTTAAATACTGTGAGTCTTATATAACCTATAACCTAATATTATAGGTTAATTTTCAAACATATTGAATGGTAACATAATTAATAAATAATATGTCCTCTATCATAATAAAGGTATTACTTATGCAACAAATTTGAGAATGAAGAGACTATGGAAATCTTTTTACAAGATAACGATTTCTTTGATTTAATACTTTTTTCTATCACATTTACTGAGTGCCTACCTAAATTACAGAAACTATTCCAGGTTCTTGGGATACATATGTGAGTAAAAATTACAAAGATTACCTAAAAGATATAATCTTCTAGTAGAAGAGACTGCCTATATACATAAACATAATTCTGAAAAGTTGTAATATGTTAGAAGATAATGAGTAATAATGAGTACTAGGAGAAGACAAGCAGAGTAGGCTGGAGAGTGGGGCCTTGGAGGAAGTTATCATGTAGATTCATAAGGAATGTTCATGAAGGAATAATTGCTACAAAAATCCCAAGATGGGAACAACCCTGGCCTGTTCATGGCATAGCAGAGAAGACATTGTATGGAGAGTGAAATGAGAAATGATTCTAAGAAATAAAGTTGTAGTTAATAATCATGGTGGTAGTGGAGGGAGAAGATAAGATGGAACTGATAGGCATTTTAAGGTATTTGTCATACTCTTTATTAAAATAAAAATTCAATGAAATTTTTGGAACAGAATAATTATATGTCTGAGTTATTGTTAATAGGATTACTCTGACAGCTTTTTTTTTTTTTTAGAATGGACTACATTTTGGATGGTAATAATCAGGTTTGAGGTGGTCATAACTCAAACCTAGTTGATAAAAGTGGTAAAAGTGATGAGTAAGGAGATTCTGTTTGTGTTTAGAGTATAGGAACTTCCTTATTGATTGACTATGATGTGAAAGAGGAGCCAAGAATGAGTATAAGAATTATGGTGTGATAAAGCAAAAGTATGGAATTACTATCAAATGAGATGGAGTAAACTTCAGGTGGAACAGATTTGAGAGAGGCCAAAAGTTTAATTTTGTACATGTTCATTTGGAGATGGCTTTTGAATATTTAAGTAGAAAGTCACAAGAGCAGATATCCTAGTCTAGAGTTTGGGTAATATATCAGGGCTGGAAATATAAATTTGGGAACCATTAGATAATAAATGTTGTTTAAAGCCATAAGAAAGTATACATTTTTCAAGATGAGTGTAGCATTAGAGATTTTTTTTAAAGGGAGGCAAAAGACTAAGCCTCAGAAATCCAACCATAAAAGATTATAGAGATGAAGAAGATCCAATATGAGAGACTGAGAAGAAGTTACGAAGACAGGAAAAAAGAGAGAGAGGGTGTGATGTACAGAAAGCCAAGTGAATTTTTTATTTTATTGTGTTGGATTGAATTGTATTAGTTCGAATTGTATTATACTGTACTGTACTGTATTATATTGCATAACATTGTACTATGGTATGCTGTATTTTGTTTTGTTTAATTTAATTTTGTTATTTTATTATTTTATTTTGATTTTATTTGCAGTGGAAGCAAATGACAAGTATGCAAATGCCAAAGATAGCTCCAGAATGACTGAGAATTGAATACTGAATTTAGCAACATGGGCTACAATGACAGTCTTAACAAGACTGGCTTATATAATTTAGTGGAGTGAAACTTATCTGAATGAGTCTAAGATAAAATGGTAGAAAAATATTTGGAAACAGAATGGTAATAAATGCAAGTGGGATTTATTATTTAATGGAAGGAGAAATGTATAAGAAAAAAATGTCATTAAGTAAGACAGAGAGAAATTCAGAGTGAGGACTTCAACAAGAAGAAAAACAATGAGGTACAGGACATGAGTTTGTTTATAGCAATAGGAGAAAAAGTAAAGCACTCTTTTGGGTTCAAATGCTTTTGTGACAGTTGAGGTTTGTGACAGTTGAGGTTTGCAAGTATCTCATTTGATTACTTTCACAGAAAAGCTGATGAATAAATTTAAAAAATGTTTGGAATTCTCTTTATAATACTGAATTTATATCATAAGAGTGACCTTTACATGTTTAATTTTCTACTTATTCTTATCCTCCAAAGGCCAATTTTTGCACTGATCATGGGCAGAATAAAAACAACTCTGTTTTAGTTGCCTGGGAAACCATCTGAGATTTTTTGGGAAATATTTCTAGGGAATCAGAATGAAGAATAGAAGGAGTTGAAATAAGGTGTAGTTTCAATAAAGGACTGGTTGATTTTACAAGGAGTTGGAATGTACCTTAAAATTATTACAATTGAGACACAATTGGTGGAACTTCATAGCCCTTTTGTAGCCAATCGCTGGATATAGGCTGTCCAGGAAGTGGGTATAACCTTGTTCAGGGCAATGTCTTTCAGTCTAAGACAATTTCTGAAGAAGGACTAAAATATCAGATAAAAGACAATACAAGGGAAGTAGTTAGAGAGATAATTTTCACTTACTAGATTCTTCACTTTCTTAAAAATCTCCAGAATACTGTATAGTATAATGATTTCCTGTTCCTCAGTGGTAATATTTAATACCAAACTTTGAACATTTATTCAAGACTAGGGTTTAAAGTATAAAAAATAGATAGGATCATTGAGGCACAAAGAATTATAGGACACTCACTCGGGCTGTCTAGTAGTTGGAAACAAAGATCCAAGCATTTGTTTCAAGCTTCTCTAACTTCATTTATTAAAATTAAAAACAAATAAAAATAGTAACTAATTGTGACCTCCTAACTTAATTTTATAACTCCAGAGTGGGTTTCAAGGTACATTTGAAAAAACATTGAAACATTTATCAAAAACTTGATAAATTTCCTGAGCACAGATTATATCTATAGGTAAAATAATCGCATAATGTTGTATCCAATCAGATTCTTTAAGAGTAAATGGAACATAAACCAGGACTATCCCACTATCATTAAGCTAGGTCAAGAGTCAGAGAATCACAAGAGCACATAAGTCAATTGGGTCACAGCAGTTGTTTGTTCTCCTCTCTTTTCATTTGTACTTTGTATCCAGAAGAGTAGAAAAAGAGAAAATCAAGGGACATTTGACAGGCACTAGAAACCATTAACTTAGCTTAGATAAAAAAGGGAAAAATATTAATTTATAAGTTAAAATCAAACCTAAAGCACAAAGTTTAAATTGGAAAAAGCCACACTTGCCTGTGAAATCATACACATGGAAACACTGCGTCACAGGGTTATGGTGTTCTGAATAAAGTAGTACATGTATGTACCTGATATCCTTTTGAAACACTCGAAATTTGCAAGTTATATAGACACCAACTTTATCTGTATTATAGGACAACAAAAGCAACAAAGAAATTTAGTTTTATTTGAACTGTCAAGATTCTGGTTTGACTATTACACATTTTCCTAACTGCTCATACAAATCTCACAAGCATTGTAAATTTATTTAACTTAAAGTAGGTTTAATTTTTTTAGAATTTTATAGAATTTTATTTGGTGTGAAAGTTAATTTTATGTAACAATTTGAGTGGGCTAAGGGATTAATTGGTGGGGTGTCTGTAAGGGTGTCTGCAAAAAAGATTAGCATTTAAATTAGTAAACTGAGTAAAAAAGATTGCCCTCACCAATGCTAGCAGTAATCATGTAATTCATTGAAGGCCTGAGTAGAACAAAATGGTGCACAAAAGGAGAATGTGCTCTTTCCACTTAAGCTGAGATCCATCTTCTACCCTTGACATTGGTGATCCAAGTTCTCAGGCTTTAAGTGTCAGATCTAGACTTACACCATCACCTACACTACTCTGCACCCCTATCCCATTCTCAGACCTTTGTAGTAGGACCTACATGATTGGCTCCCCTGGGTCTCAAGCCTTTAGACTCATAATGAATTATACCATTGGCTTTCCTGGCTTTCCACTTTACAAACAACAGATTATGGCACTTCTTGGCCTCCATATCAAGTGAATCAACTTCTATAATAAATCTTTATACACACACACACACACACACACACACACACACAAATATATATACACATCTATATCTGTATATCTGTCACCTATATCTATCTATCTATCTATCTATCTATCTATCTATCTATCTATCTATCTATCATCTATCTATTTATCTATATATCCTATTTGTTATTAAGTATTTCACAGTTGAAAAGAATACTATAGAACACAGTATTCTTCCTTCTCCCATCAGATTATGTCTTTATATTTCTATCCAACTACTTTACCTGGAAATACTAAAATCATTAATATTGAGCATTTCTAATATGACTGCAATTTCAATGGAATTTAGAACAACAAAAAGAAGTATATTTGCTGGAGACTAATCAAAACCAAAACCAAATCTGTATTTTAATTAAAAAAAATATAGCTCCTCATTAAATAAAACTTTTTGACCTCCTTATTTAACACTATTTTTTATTCACAATTAGGAGGAGAGTTCTGGAAGGAGATTCAGAAGGAAATTACAGAAAAACTGGAGTTTTTAAAACTAAAGCATTCATATATAAGATGGAGTAGAAAATAATATAAACAAAGTTCTTGATCATGGCACAGCTTTTCTTCACTGAGATAGGAAGATTTTTGCTGGCTTCTCTCTTATTTGTTAATAACTGATTAAGCTATGAATTTATTACACACATTCTATGGTTATAACTATTTAAATGTCTTTTATAAACAACAGTGAGAAAACTGGTGAATCGTTATCACTTCTACACTGGTAAAATTCCCCTCCCACACAACATATACTTGCACTACATATTTACATATAAACACATCTGAATAAATATATTACTGTTTATGAGTTCTTTTTTGCATAACAAATCAAGACTGTTATTAATTCATTGTGTGTACACAAGTACTTATAAACTTCGAATGCACAGGTTTACACTTAAGTGTTCATAGTTTATTTCTGCTCTAGTAATGTAAATTGTCTTTCTGAGAAATGTCTGTCATTTTGTGCAGAAACTACTCTTTTAGTAATAAAACATATTGAATACGTAATCCTTTTGCAGAACTAGGTAATCCGTTAAAGAAAATAATAAACATCTGAATAGTAAGGATAACAGAAAATTAACCTATTTTCTGATATTCAATAAAGTAGAATTAAATAATTTCTTCTTTTATAATTTTTTTGAAACACGAGTTAGAAATATAAAATTTAATTTTATTTTGTATAAAATGATGTAATAATTTTGCTTTACTGATCTTTATCATCTATGATTTTTTAAATAAGTACCTTTTTAAATATATTCTTAATTTTCTCTTAAAGAAATATTAATATTTAATAAAATTTAAAAGTTAATTTCTAAATATCAAAATGTAAAATTTAGGCATTTAAATTATAAAAAGGAAACTATAAGTAATTCAAGATGTATAACTAATATTGTAATAATCTTTCATTTTTAAAAATGGACCATAAAACTTTATTACAGGAAAAATTCAGTAACTCTTTTTGCTAATAAAGTAGATTTTTAAAATACCATGAAAGCAATAAAGAGCTATACTGTAAAAATTATTTAGAAAAAATCTTTATATTAACATTTATTCAGATTAAGTACAAAAATATAGTATATCTGAGTACCATAAGTTAGCCCACTATTTTATTTCACATAATAAAATATTATTGAACAAAAAATAATACATAATTCAAAATATAAACTGAAACTTACTGATTCTTTCAAAAATAACATTATATCTGAACGAGTATACCAAAATATTTATATTTTTCTTTTCAATCCATACACCTATGAATTGCGATTTATCTTTTTTTCAACTTTTATATAATTGAAATAGTTACATTAAATCAAACAGAGAAGATGTAACAATGTAGAATTTTATTGACTAAAAAGAACTTAATAATTTTGTCTCTTGAGGTTTTTAGTCCCAGAAAGATTATGTTAAAATAATCGTAGTTTTTTAAGCTAACAGAGAAGACTCAAATATGTACCTGTGTACTTTATAACTTGAATTAGTTTGTATACTGCTGGTATTGTTAACAAGTATTTGTTTACCACTTGAAGTAGTTCACTTTACTATTTTGTTTACTTTTTTTGCATTTGTTCATTGTTAGTTTAACGTGACAGAAAAATTATGACCCCAAGATATATTTAATACTAATATTAAAATAATATATTTGTCTTAATACCTTGACATAAAAATAATTTATTAGATACAGAACTTCTTATTCACTCCCCTCTTTATATTTGTACTGATTATAAAACATTTATTCATAGAAAGAAAGGTACTGCAGGACTTTAGTGTCCAAGAAATTTGGGGAAATATGTAGCATAGAACAATTGAAGTAGACCAACTCTCCCACCAAGAGCATTTAGAAAAGTTATGTTAAAATTAAAAATCATCAGTTTAAAGACATTAGGGTACTGCACAAAGAAAAAGAGAGTCCTAGATTTGGGAAAGCAGAGATGGGTGTTGACAATTGTGAGCCACTATCACTCTTGGGCATTGCTGATAGGCTAGGCAAGAGACAAAATATTCCATTGGCCTGAGCCTGAGACTGCTGCCCACAGAAACCAGATGCCGCTACTGCAGCTTCTTCTCCTTGTTCTTTTAAAAAATGTATTCTCTTACTATAAAATTTGTTCAGGCAAACCAGAAATTTAGGAATTTAGAGGCCATGAGCATATTTTTCCTTAAAAAATATCTGCTGATTTATGAAGCTATGTGGCATGGAGACTGAAGAAGTAAATCAGAAAGCCAATAAAAAGGAAGTGAGAGATTTGGGGCATCTCTATGGTGCTGAGGAGATTATAAGCAGAAATCAGGCCTCCCAGAGAGAGGGAATTTTGCAAGCATGCCACACACCAAACTAAAAGTCCTGAAGGGTTGGAGCTATATTGGATAGAGGTGACTAGTACCCAATCACAACTGAAACATGGATTTGATTTAGTTTTATTCCTGATTAAATTAGAATGATCCATCTCCTCTCTACACTCCTAGCTGAAGAAAGAATAAACTCTCTTTGAAATATAATAACATTATCTGTAAACTTTATAATTTTTTCAATTCACAATTTACAGTATTTAGTTAAAATAACTTGGCAAGCCCAGAGACAAGATTATATGAACAACAACAAAAAAAAAAAAAAAAAAAAAAAAAAAAAAAAAAAAAAAAAAAAAAAAAAAAAAAAAAAAAAAAAAAAAAAAAAAAAAAAAACAGACAAATACATGCAAAAGGGCGACAAGTTATCTGGATGCTGAGATTAACTAATCATGTTTTAATTAAAAGTGATTTATTTAAGAACATTTTTGAAATTATGAAAATAAAAATGAGATGGAAAATTCCAGCAGAGTACTGAAATCTAAAAAAAAAAAAATCGAATAGAATTTCTAGAAATGAAACATAATAACTGGAATCAACAATTCATTAGATGGATACCAGCAGAAGACAGAATTATTAAATCAGAAACAAGGTTAGGAGAAACATCAAAATTGAAGCACACAGATAAATACAAATAAAAAATGAATAGAAAAAAAACAAAGAACATGAGATATATGAGAAATAAGTTTAAATAATGGAACTAGATTTACAGAAGGAGAAGAAAGTTATATCGAAGAGTAATATCTAAAGATGAAATGATCAAATATTTGTAAAGTCCATGAAAGATTATAATCTATGTATTTGAAAAGTGAACTGAGTATCAAGAAAATAAGTGGAGAAAAAAACTATGCACACTGGAAGAAAGCTATCATGAGAACAAAAACAATATCTTTGAAGACTGAGATTTTAACAATATGAAAAAAAGAAACAAAAATAACAAAAGGACTTTTTGAGAAACCTGCAAAATGTTTTTCATAGCAGCTATATTCAACTATACTATCACCACAAATGTACAACAGTTTTTTACTCCTTGCCAATATCTGCAATTTAAAAAAAAATTATTTTGGATGACAGCCATCTTCACAGATGTGAGGTGATATTTCATTAAGGTTTCTATTTGGATTTCCCTGAAGATTAGTGATATTGAGCTCCTTTTCATATGTCTGTTGGCCATATCCTCTTTGGAGAAATGACTGTTCAGTTACTTTGCCCATTTATTAATAAAATAATAATTATTATTATTATTATTATGCTACTGAGTTGTAGGAACTCATGTATTTTGGATATGTAAACCTTTATCAGATATATGGTTTGCAAAGAGAACTAGCATATGATCCAGTAATATCACTTCTGTGAATATAACTAAAGGAATTGAAATCAAGATCTTGAGAGAAATCTGCACTATAAAATGTTCATTGCAGCATTATTCACAATAACCAAGACATGGAAGTAATCTACATGTCCATCTATAGGTGAACGGATCAAGCAAATGTGGCATATACATATAATAGAATCTTATTCAGCCTTAAAAAGAAGGAAATCCTGCCATTTGTGACAATGCAGATGAACTTGGAGGACAGCATGCTAAGTGAAATAAACCAGACGCAGAAGGACAAATAATACATGATACCACTTAGATGAGGAATCTAAAATAGCCAAACTCACAAAAGCATTACAGAAATGAGAGATTTATACTAGTAAATATAGATTATTTATTATAAAATTGTAGCAAACATATGAGTGTGGTTTTAGCACAAGGATATAAAATTGCACCTGTGGAACAAAATGGAATGTCCAGAAACAGATTCCACATATATAATCACCTGATTTATGACCAAAGAAAAAATAGTGTACGTTGCTTATAACATGTATGTTCAAGCTATACACCAGTGATTTTTGCATCTTTCTGTGTGCATGTTATACTTCAAAAGAATTTATAAGGAAAAACAAACTACACTTGACATTATATAGTAAATAAATGGATAACATTATAAGAATTTAAAAGCATTATGAATAATGTTAAGTTACAAGTGATTCTCTAAGGAAGTAATGAACATTTAGACCAAGAAAGAATTCTCACTTTCTTATAATTTCAGTAAGTGCACAATGTTGATTACAGGTATGAATATAGGTGATGCAGAATTAACAGTGAAAAGAAAGTGGTGAATACTTTGACAAAGTTGCCAGTGAATTATGTTAACCAAAGTTTACGTACAATATAGACATTCATCTAAATTATTTGTTTTCCTAGTGTTGTTCCCAGGCCAGTGGCATCTGCACAACTACTACCATAGTCAGATCTACTGAATCCTAAACTCTGGTGGTGAGTCCCAGCTATCTGTATTTTAACAAGTCCCCCAAATAATTATGATACATGCTAAGGTTTAAGATCTATTGATTTAAAACAAACTACAAGGACCATATAATTTTCTGTTTCTTTTTTTTCTTTTCTTTTTACTATATGTTGCCATTTAGCAAGTTGTCAAGCATACTGTTGATGATCACTGAATAACTATTAAATAAATAAACAGTGTTTTGCTTGTTAAATTATATGAAAATATTTATTGAATTGTATTTAATTAATTGGATCTCAGGTACAGAAATGAGATAAACAAAATCCTAATAATGTTAATGCTATTTTTTTCTATTTTAGTTCCAAATTCATTCATTGACATGAGAACAGGATGAGAAAGGAAGATAAATTTAATTTTTGTTGGCATTTGAATACTACATCTCCAAAGAGATTTTAATAGAGTTTCTAAAGTTTGAAAAAGAAATCTTGGTAGAACTTTCTAACATAGATCATTGATTTAGACACAAATTAAAAATAGAAAAAATCAATGACTCCTCAAACACTGACTTGTGAGGGAGTAGATCTTTACTTAAAAAGGAATGAAAAAAAACTCTCTAATGTAATGAAATGGTTAAAAAGAAATCCACAAAATACAGAGTATCTTACTATCGACTATCATGAATTAAAGTGAAATACTTAGAGTTATAGTAGAGAATCAAGCTAATACAGAGAGAAATGATCAGTTTACTTAAATATGAATGCCTAGCACTATGTACACTTTCTGAATAAACTTCAGATGTAACATCAGTCTCATAGAATAGAAGATTAAGCAAAGTTTGATCTAAGGTGTTATAATTCATAAATCCATGAAAATTTCATGAGCACCAAGAGGTGAGTTATCATTGAAATATTTTCTGTTTTGAAGCCAGGGTCTCAGATCATTAAGCAGCTACTTAGGTATAAACTTTGCAATTAAAAACATCAGAATTGATGTGAGCTAGATTCCCTTGCTCAGTAATTGGTTGTTAATCAGAATTTGGTTTACTGTTACTAAACTATACAGGTTTGTGAAAAGATTTCAATTTCCTTTCACAAACCCTGAATGTTGACTAAAAATCTACACAAAATAGAAATTAGATTATTCATTGGCATCTGACGATGAAAATATTTAATAAACTCACTTTATTTCAGAATAACTTGTATTTATTAAAGAAGACATTCATTAAGTTGTTTCCTTCTTTATATTATATCAATCACTTTACTTATGAGTTAAAGTCATAGAGATACAGAAAAAGATGCCATTATATATGAAGATTTTAGTATGTGCTTGTATCATCTAACATTTTTGCAAATACAAGACAGATCAAGTATTATATCTATTGATTGATTGGTCAATTGATCTATTTACTCATCATTTAACAGTAAAAAAATAGACATTTAAACCCAAGGCTAAAGGTTCTTTGTGATGAACATTATATTTTATGAATTAATAAAGTAGCATCATGTTTCTATATTTTCCTTAAGTAAATTATGCTTCAAATACTATCTCTATTTTTTGTTTATATAGTATTTAACTTGTGGTCAGATCTTGATTTCTTTGGGTAATCTATTCATAGCCTACACCAGAAACTTCTCTAAGAAGGAGTATCAATATTAGCTGAGTATTAGAAGTTCAAGATGGTGTTTGAAAGATTAATTTGTAATATATTCATATGGCTTTTTATTCTCATATTTTTAACCTCAGCCACTCTTCCAGTATTAGCTCACTGCTATCATTAATTCTCTTCTTCATTATAATATAACTTGAAGTTAATACCTTGGAAGCTAAAGCAACTCCTTTAGAAAGAGATGATATTTTCTAAATAATAGAATGATTCATATGAAATTGCTTATTAGTAGATCAAAAATTATTGAACATGACAATTTCTTATGGTTCAACCTAATGATAAACATGTTTTATCTATTAAACTGATACCAGTTTTAAAAAGTTTTCAGCTTTATTGAAATATAATTAACAAATAAAATTATAATATATTTATAGTACACAACATGATCATTTGATGATCATATGTATACACTGTGAAAGGATTCTACTTATTGAATTAACACATCCACCACCTCATATATTTTCATTTTGTTTATCTCTCCCCCCTTTTTTTGGATGAGAATATTTAAGTTCTATTCTCTCAGCAATTTCAATTATACAACACACTGTTATCAGCTATAGTTATTGTGTTAAATATATTAGGTCCTCAGACCTTATTCACTTTGTAACTGAAAGTTTGTACTCTTTCAACAAACTCCATATTTTCCCATCTCCCAGACATTGACAACCACCATTTCACTATGTTTCTTAGAGTTTATCAGTTTAAAAGATTTTTTTAAAAACTTGTATGTTTCAAGAATTATGTTAGAAGTCTACGGCCAAGCCACCCTGAACAAGCCCGATCCCATCTGATTTTGGAAGCTAAGCAGTGTCAGGCTTGGTTAGTACTTGGATGAGAGACCACCTAGGAAGACCAGGTTCTGTAGGCATAAAAAATAAAAAATAAATAATTAAGGGATTGGAAACTGACAAAGTCCTTGCAATCTGTGAGGTCAACAAAAGAATGCCTAGCTTAAAAAAAAAAAAAGAATATGCTAGATATTAAGAATCCTGCAGTAAAAAATTATCTGATAAGTAGAGAACACGATCCTATAAGTAAAGTTATAAAGCTAAAATTTAAGTTTATTTTTAATATTTTATAATCATGTACATATTCAGATCTAGAACAAAAGAAGGAGAGGCTAATTTATAGTCCAATCAGAGGAACCTACAAAGGGGACTCGGGGAAAGGAATCTGATGTGCCAGCTCAGGCGAGATCCTTAACAGTCCACTTTGATAAATCCAGAAATCTCTCATTGACGATCACTCCTTTTATAAAACAACTTTTTGTTGTTTTATCTCTTGGCTTTTCCCATCTTTTCTTCTTCTCTCTCTCTCCATCACAGCCAAGGTGTTTTGAGATATTCTGCATTATATTTTTACTTCAACATATTCAAAATATAATATTAAATTTACACAACATATATAAAATATGTATGTAAGTTATAAGCATAATATAAAATAAGCAATTGAAAATTCATATCATAACTCATGAATTAGAAGATAACCAGTATTTTCTATTTACCACGTGCACCTGTTATGTTCTATACCCTTGTCTCCCCTGCAGGTGTAACCTCTATCTAGAATTAGTATTTATGTATTTATATATACATAGTATTTATGTATATATATTTTAAAAATTAGCATTTATGTACATTCTTAAGTATTATATTGTTTAGTTTTTATTGCTTTGAGGTTTGTTAAAATTTACTATGTTTTCTGTAGCCTTCTGGGACTTGGTTTTCTTTATTCAACACTTTATTTCTAAAATGATTCCTCGTTGCTGTGGGAAATTGTAGTTTATTTGTATTCACTGATGTAGAAAATTCCATTGTGTTTACATGCCACACGTATTGAGTTGTTGACTTGTTGATAAATAGTTAAAATATTTTGTATTTATTTTTTTAAATGAAATAATGTAGATTTGGGTATTCTTGTGCATGTTTTATGTTGGATATGTGCAAGAATTTCTCTGAGCCACATACCTAGGAACAGAACAAATGCATCATATTTGAATTTTTAACTTTATCATGTAATTTTACTTTGTAATTTCACTTTATAACAATTTATCTCTCTATCAGCAATATATAAAATGTCAAATGAATATTACCCTTAAGATCACGAACCTGGGAAACAGACTGCCTAAGATTACTTTTCCTTTAAACTGAAGTACACAGTAGAAATATATTTAGAAAACCACATAAATTATAAGTATATACCTTGATGAATTCTCATAAATTGAACTTACATTTGTAAACAGCAAATTAAAAACCCAAGCATTACTAGAATCTGTGGGGCACTCTCTGTGTTCTTTTCCAGTATTATCCACCAGACCTGCAGAGTAACTGATATCTTTACTTCTAATCTCATAGATTAGTTTTCCCTTTTTTATAGATTTTGTACTATTGAAATCATAGAACATATACTCATTTATGTTTGGATTTTATAGCTCAATCCATGTTGTAAGATATAATAGTAGTCCAGTCTTTCTCAAAGACAAATAATATACCATTGTGTAGATATGCCATCAATTATTTATCTCTTCTACTGCTCATTAGCAATTAGATACATTTCAATATGGGTTCATTTCTAATGCTGCTATAAGCATTCTTGACATGTTTTTGGGTGAACATATATGCATTTCTGTTAGGTTATATAGAAGTGAAACTACTGATTTTAATGTATCAGTCTTTAGTAGATATTATTGAATACTTTTCCCAAGCAGAATACTATCATTCTCTACGAGCAGTGCATGAAACATGCATTTAGTTACTTCATATCCTTAACAAAACTTTTATTTCTCTTTTGTTTTGTTTTAGTTGTTTTGTTTCCATTTTAACCATTCTGGAGGTTATGTTATGACATTTCAGTGCAGTTTTATTTTGCATTTTACTGATAACTGTAAAAGTGGAGTCCTCTTTATAGACTGTTGGGAGCCGCACAGGAGAAGCAAAATGGCCACGGCCCGTAAGGTTCCTGCTTCTCTTCCTGCTGATCAGCAGAAAGCCCGCGCGCGCCAAGACATCCGCACCGCCTACCCCTCACGTCACCTAGATATTTATATTTTTTATTGAGGATGTAAATGCCACTCCCTCCCCACACACACACAAAAAAACCATTACTGTAATTCATAAAGATTAGTGTTGTATATTTCCAAGATTACTCTAGAGAAATGAATGAATTTAAAAAAAATGTATCAATGGGAAAACTAAAGTATTAATCTGATTTGGTGGTGACTCTCTAGCCCCTCACCCCACTCAAATTGAGCACGTATCTGTATTGAAATTGGAGATTCACAAGTACCTTTGGGGCTTTGTTGTGAGTCTCTTGGTGGGAATGGAGAGCAGGGACTTGTGGTACATTCTAATCCTAACAGAATGAAAAAGAGACCTGAAGGAGACAAGAAGCACTTAATCTGTGTGCCTCTGCACTATAGGAGACACCTTGAACTTTTGTTTCATTTACAACTAAGAAAAGGTGAAAGACTGATAAAGTGGTTTGTTAAGTCAGAATAAAGGTGGCTTTTTTTTGTATTTTCCTTTCCACGGTTTAGGAGGCAAAGTATTTAAGAATATTTCTTTTGGGTCATATGAATCAACTCATGAAAGATAGACAGAAGGGCATTACTTTAGATTTGCCCAGGCAGGGGAGCATCTCAACAGAGAGAAGCTTAAAATATTCCTGAGTGCTGTGAGAACTAGATTAATATTCAGAGGGAATTTGCTCTCCACTGAAAACTTGAGATTCTCAGTACTAGAAAACTTTGCTTAAGACAATACACCTGATGTAGTCATCTAAATGACTAAATCATCACGCATCATGGTGAGATTTCTTAAAGATCATTTCTAACAATCTTCTTTCGTACCTTTATAATCTAGGACAATATTCAAAATTTTCAGGAGTCACGGTTATTTTTTTCTGGGGGAGAAGAAGAAGAAGAGTTATGTAGAGAAGAGAAATAGAGCAACCTGGTTATCCCCCCTCTTTCTTGAGAGTGGCTCCTGTGAATGAGGAAAGAAGTTTCAACTTTAGCTCCTATTGTTTTTTTTTTTAATCTTTACTTGGTGCTAGACATTTAAGTTCTTGAATTAGAAATACATTTTGTGATTTAAAATACTTTTGTTAATTTTAATTACCTAGAAGTAATCATAAAAGATAAGGGTGATGCCAAGCTTTTCATCTAGGAGCAGGGAAAAAAACAGATACTACACAAATCCAATGGGCCAATGGGAGGAAGTCATTTACTGTTACCATCAATGAACTGTGTCTTTTCAATGAACCGGAAACAGATACATATACAAAAAATTATTAATTTTTTAGTGATAAAATGAGGAATGAAAGAGTAAACCCATTGACACAATCTGTAAAAGATGACTACTTAAATTCTAGGAATCTTCCCTATATACCCAACTGGATTTTTTAAATTAAATATGAGATATTTAGGTGCTGGAAGTACTATTTTATATTATCTATTTTCTCTTTCAAATTATTTTAATTAATTATTTTTTTATTTTTGAATATATTTTATAGGCTTTCTATAATAGTTATATAGCCTTGACTCTATTATTATCTGGTTTTGTTGCCAACACTAAGATTTTTGTACTCTCTTCCTCTTTCTTCAGCTTGAGTTTTGATTCACTATTCACTCAAAGATAAATTATATTTATGTAATATACTCAGGAGGATATAAGTGATAAAGCTACTGAAACTTTGCTTTAATAATTTTAATTTATACATAATCTGTAAGCATCTGTTATGAGTCAGGAAAATATCTTTCCTTAGTGTATGAAACATATTCTGAAAAGAGAATTTTTGAATTTTGAGTTTTCGTTGTATAACATTCTAACTACTACCCCCCAAAACCTCTTTGTGTAGCAATCTCCTTAAAGTTTCCAATTATGTTGGGTTTTTTTTCTGTTTTTCTCTCATCTCCATCCTGTATAACTTTGATGCTTATAAAATTTTTGATTATTTGAAATTAAAATATTTCAATGAAATAACACTTGATTTTACTCATAGATTCATGTTAGTCTTCAATTTAGAAATTTTAATTATTAATTTGAATAATAATTTAAATGTACTGTTTTTTATCAAATATTTTACATTTTCTTGTAACCATCTTTTTTCATTAACTTATTAATTGTCATGTATTTATTTTTCTGTAATTTGTAGTATGTTATCTCATGCTTACTTGACATTGTAGTTAGTAATGTCTTATATAAGGAACACAGATATATTCTAGGAAATACTGCTAAGAAGGAGGTGTTTTCTGCCCCCATAGAGCTAAAAACATGTCCAAACACTGCCCTCACCCATTGGGTATATCTGGATTCCTCCATTAATGTACAGCATTTTTTTTAAATAGAGCATTCTACTTTCAAAGCAAAGAAATCAGGTGTCTTCCTTCTCTGTCAAGAGTCTGTTACCCTTTTAAGGGCACTTAGCAGAAATCTCTGGTGACAAGTCTGGTAAGATACCTTTTCAAGTTTGAAACAGTAATGTGAGTTTCATCCAGTTTATATATATATATATATTCAGAAATCTTGTGTCTGATGGGGTAAGAAAGAAGGAGAGCCCCCTTGTTTATGTTGCCTGTGAGTCAGATGTCCCTGTTGTCCAATAATTTCTAAAACAGTTTAGACTTTTATCTTCCACAAAAGACATTTTTATCATAAAATTGCTGTGTTTTGTGGAAATTAATCCACCTGACTTTTATTTAAATGTATACTTTATTAATTGAGAAAAAGATATGTGGGTATCAATGAATGTAAAATGTTGCATGATTTTTGTTCAATTTTACGTGCAAACAACGCTCATATTCATGACCAACCATTAAGAATTTGATAAACCTATCCAGCAGATGGCAGTGTTACCCCAATTTGTGGATATTTAATAGATTATTTTGGTCAAAGCTCTGGAAGGTGGGGAGTACCATTTAATTTAAAGGGAGTCGTATAAAGAAATGTGATACCCATCTGTGCAGAGATTCGATAATGTGTATAGACTATGTCAAGACCATATAACGTCTTTAGAAATAATAAATTGATTAATAAATATAGAAAAATCAAGAAAAATATTTTTCAAAAACCTATATTTTAAATAAATCATACATAATATATTTAATATAAGTATAATTTATGTAAACATGAGTTTTAAAACTATAATTTATGATCTGATATTTATTGAACTAATTTATATATGCAAATACAATTCATTTAAAAATGTTATTTGCTTTCTTGGATAGACACAATTTTTAGTTATGTATGTATATATTTCTCCTAAAATATTTTTGTGCCCATTTTATGGTACAAAATAAATCATAATCATTTAACTTATTGAATCCATAAACCAGATTTTAACTGAAGCAGTTAAATAAAATAAAATAATTAACGGTTCCTCATCCATATTTATATTAAGAAACTTTATAAAACATCTTGAAGAGTGCCATGAAATATGGTAAGACATTGACAAACAAAAGCAATGTCAACATGCTACAATAAGATACTTAGCTAAGGAAGTGTACATGTCATCAGGATTTAGAAGGCCTATGGGTAGTTTAATGTAAAAAATAATTTTTGTTTTTATAATGTGATTTTCCTCTATCATTGGGGTTATTTTAAATTTGTTGGAAATGAATAAGAACCAAGGAATTACATTTGGGTTTTATTCTTCCGAGAACTACATTCAGTAGACTTTTAATAGCTACTTAGTGGAGTTAATTATATAGTCAATTTTTTTTCTAATCAAAATGTGGTCCATATGTTTTCCATCTAAGGGGAATAATAGAGAGCACATGTGTATGAATTAGTTTTACTGGGAAGCACATATTTGAATTTTAATATTTATGGCAATAACTCAAGAATTTGTTTTTGATCGGCAAATGTGCACCATAAATTCAAGCATAACAGAAAAAAAACATATGTAAAAGTGATGCAAAATTTACTCTATCATAATTACAGTATTGTTTTGAGGAAGCCTCAAACACAATGGTTTTTAAAATGTGGTCCTTGTACTATCAAAATCAGCTAAAGATACAAATCCTCAGGCTTCATCTCAGACCTAAGAATTCAGGACTCAGGGTTTGGGACAGAGCTCAGCAAACTGTGTTTTACCTTCTCCAGAAGATACTGAAGCCAGCAAATTTGAGAACCATTACTTTAGTAGTGTTTTATAACCCTGATAATGGAGTAGAATCACCTGGAGATCTTTTTCAAATGACATTGCTTGTCCCCACCCATGTTGGTTTTGATTTAGTTGGTTTCACTAAAAATTTAAGCTTTACTATTTATTTCTTAAGCATTGTACATAATACAGTTACTTTATTAATTGTAATATGTTGCCAATCTGATATTTTGTACATTCCACAATTCTTTTCCTTTTCTCTCTTTTTTCTCTTTCTTTTTTGTCATAGGTTACTGGTATATATCCAAAGGGAAAAACAACATCAGAACTTCTACATGGTAATAAAATCTATTATGCTATGCTGACGTTTTAAACTAACTTCACTAAATTCTTCTTACATATTCACACATAGATCACCTATAAATTATAAGAAAAAGAATACTCCATTGGGAAAAAAAATCATGAAGATTTTTGTCCAAAAAGAAAAGAGTATTCTAAGACTTAAACACAACCCTATTCTACTTGATAGTTATATAAATTCTGTATCACTTTATTGTTTATTGTTTTGTCTGATTATAAAAACGCAAGTACACTATAGGACTATAGAAGACTAAAGTAAGAAATGTACTCACAATTATATACCTTACTTAAACATTATCTTATTATAGATTTTTTATTTTTATAAAAATTAAACAATGCTAATTATATTATTTCTGCATATGTAATATCAAATAAATAGATAAATAAATATTTTTGTGTTTTAACAATTTACAGAAATGCAGGAATCATACTTTAACTATCATTTTCAGTTTGCTTTTTGCTTCACCATTATATATTTGGGGATTATCCATGTCAATCTACTCATTTATATCAGAGATTATTCCAAGATTAAAAAATACTTTTTTCATTCTCCTGTGTAGGTAGTATTCTTTTTCAGAAAAAAAATCACTTCCAATATTTTATTATATTACTAAGAATGAATATTGTACATATTTCACTGTGCACATGTGATACTTCTTTAGATCAAGCAATGCTGAGCTACATTGGTCAACTGTTCTGGAATCAATAAAATACTTTTCCAAAGTAACTGTGTCATTTGAATTGCCTTTGGAAAAATTTAAATGGTCTGTTATTTAATGATCTTGCTAAGGTTTTATTTAATGGCTTTTTATCATTATTTATTTTTTGCTCAAATAGTGGTTGTGAAATGGTAATATCATTTGAATTTAAATTTATCTGATCACTAGAATTTTAACATTTTCTCAAATATTTCTTGATGCTTTGATTTTTCCATTGATATTGTCTATTCATATACCTTGTACATTTTCATTATTATTATTATTATTATTATTATTAACTTGTAACATCTCTTGCCAAGGCTGCTAAAGTTGTTCATTATTTGCCTAAAAATATGTTTTCTTAGTGGGGCATTTGTCTACTCACTTTGCTTGATGACTTTTGTTATTAGTAAGTTTCAATTTTATAATACATAAGATTCTTATATTTTTTATTTTTACATTTTTAAATTTTAGTTTCTTCAGAAAGCTGTGTCGTTAGATGTTCTCTTCTGTTATATCTAAATGTTTAACCATTCTTATGTTCACAGTGTGGCCCCTACTCTATCTCAAATTTATTTTCTTTAACAGACCAGTTTTTTCCCTAGATTTTTTTAAATCTAGGACTATATAAATTATGAAGTCAAATCTTTTTTTTTGTTTTTGAATCTCCTCCACTTCAGCATGTCCAACTGAGATCCTGGTGTGTTCACTGGGCCCTCCCTCTTGAAAATTCTGAACTTGAATCTTTGTCTACTCAGTATAGTAAGACTGCAGGATACTCTATGCTGTACTTTTTGTGCAGTTATTAAACATTTCAGCTTCTGCCCCGGCATTTTCAGAATTTAACAAATGTCATTTTGAAAACTAGCCATGTATTGGGCTTAGTTCTTCATCTCACTCTTTTTACAAAGTCTTAGTTTTTCAAAGTCTCTAATTCTGTCTCCATGAACCATCAAAAACCATGAGGCCATCAAAAAAGATAATTTTATTTCTTCTCCTTGAGCAGCCTCCCTCTGTCCACAAAAAGCTCTTATTCTCAGTCTCATGTCCTGCACACAAGATAAAGCAGCTGCAGAATATCAGTTCACATCCTCATGATTTCTTTGACTCCTGATTCTTAGCCTCTCCAGTCAGTTTTTCCAGACACTCTAATGTTCTTAAGTGGACTTTAAATTTCTTATCTGTCTTTTTCTTCTGATTGTTCTCAGTAGGAGAGTTGGATTACTTCAAGTTACTCTATCATAACTGGAAGCAAAAAGTATAATATGGCTATTTTTCTATTTGAATTTGTTGTTTATTTTATTTTATTTTTTTGTGATTTGTATTTTACGGTGATTTATCTTTATATAGAAAAAGTATTCCTTTTACTTCTTTCTAATATTTGTTTTTTAAAGTTCTTATCTTTATTTAAGAATATACCTCCAATAATTTTCTTCAATATTGTAGCATGTATAATTGTTGTAGGAAGGCTAGTTAACAAAGAGTTTCATCCTACTCTTAAATAAGAAAAGATACTGCTTTAAAACTGATTGCTTCCTCTCCAGTTGCATACTATTTTGCTGGTTTATTTCAGCAATATTTTAAACCCAAAAAAATTTCCTAAGATTTTAAATCTTTAATTTTTTAAAAAATCTGCCAACCCATTTAATAGTTTTAAAAATAAGATGCTTCTTTTATCATCCCTCCCTGTATTCCTAGAAATACCTTTTAATTTTAATGAATAGCTGTGCATAATGTATTTTCAATTTTGATAACATAAAAATGTTTGCATTTGCCTTATTCTTGACATATAATACAATTAGACATAGAACTATTTTTGGTTAATTCATTATTTAGGTGTTTAGTAAATAATAATTGTTTTGTAACTATGATGACAGGTGTTAACTAGACATATTGTGGTGACAATTTTGCTGTACATACATATATTATGTAATTATTTTATACACCTGAAAATAAAATAATGTTATATGTCAATTATACCTCAATTAAAAATAATAGTAATAATTATAAGCTTATTTTGGTAAGGCATGTTTTCACTCGGAGAGCCCTTCTTTGGTTTGAATAAAAGAAAATCATCACAAATGTTTTTTTTTAATCTTTATTTAAACTTTCTCATTATGTTATATAACTAAGACAACTTTGAATTTTCTGGATTATGAGGCAGTGGAAATTCAAACCAAATCTTGAATGAAACAGACATTTTGATTACATTTACTTCTGAGAGAAATCATTTCTACACAGAGCCCAAACAAAGATCAGTAATGATTTTAAATTGTCTCTTTACAATGATGAGAAATATTTTGCTTAGCTTAATGTTTCATTCCAAGCACAGCCTTTTAAGTTTTCAGTTTTAAGTGGAATCCTAGTTGAAATCTCTGCCTCAGAAGCACCCAGGGATGTGATCTACTCTCCTCACTTAGATGCTAAAACTGAAGATATGGGTTACCAGAAAGGTAACCACCACCACAGGAACCCACAACTAAAATCTATCTTTTTATAGATATAGATAGATATTACACAATGTAAAGACTCAAAGTGACCATAGATCCCTAGATATTATGTAGTACAATTTATCACTTCATGATAGAATTTTTCTTATAATATTTTTTGATAAATGGTCATCTCTCTGCTTCTGTTTGGCAACACAATATACATATTAACTGCTTGTTTCATTCCACAATTGCCTTACTTGCTGAGATAATATATCAAATCTATTGATTTTTATAATCATTATCTTTTTTTGCCATTGTTTCTTCAATCAATATCTTCAGAAAAATGTTATAGTGACTTGGAACTACAAATGGATGCAGATGAAAATACACTCTAATGGATAATAATTTACTAGAGAGTTTTTGGCTAGAACAAGCCAACTTTAATAGGTCACTTTACTTTTTTACATGTGAAAAGAAGAAATCTTTATCTCAGAGTTAGTAGTTAGGCATAAGTTTGTTTTTACTTCTAAGCTAATATTTGCAAAAGAAGTAACATATCCTAACATATGATGCTATATTGATTAAGAATTTGATCTTTGGAGTCCAACCATCTCAAGTGGATTTGGACACCACACTTATTAAGATTTATGGATAGGTATTGGGAAAGTTTTTACACATTCTACCTAACCTGTAAAATGGGGAGAAATAATGTCTTCATAATGTGGTCTTGTAGACATTAAATAACATAGCACATATAAAAGATTTAGCACAAAGCTTAGCTGTTATAGTTTCAATATAGAGAGGAGACTCATATTGAAATATATTTAGAAGATATATAGAGACAAGTTTACAATTTTTCTATAATAGCAGTTTACAGAAGAAAATTTAATTGATAGTAGGTGTATTCTTTAAGACATAGGTTAAGACAATGGCATATATATTGTGGATTCATTGTAGCAGCACCTACATACAGGTGCTAAATTCTATATTAGTTATGATACAAGCCTAAGTGCTGTAACAAAGTTTAAAAAAAAAAAAAACAACAAAACAGTGAGTTAAACAAGATAGAAATTTGTCTATGAAGAGTTTTATCATGAGTGATCCAGAGCTGTTGTCATGGTTGTACTATTTCAGGAACACAGGTATTTTGAATATTGCTCTGCCTCTGGGTTTATCATGTGGCTTTGATATTTTTGCATAAGATAAGTGATATATTATGATGATCATAATCTCTTTCCTTAAGTTTGAGTCAGGAAGGTGCACATGTCACTCACATTCCACCTGCCAAAACAGTTTTATAGATACACCTATCTGCAAAGGAGGCTGCAACATGCATTATTTTATCTTGGTTACTGTAAGATCAATTAAACTCACAGAAGCTCTGTTATTTAAAGGAATAAGGGAAAATGAGATTTGAAGGGGAACTTACAGTCTCTTCCATTGTTTATCAGTTTGGCCACCAAAATATACTTTTCCTCATTCCCTCACTCTTTCTCATTCCCTCTTAAAAACAGTTTGGT
This sequence comes from Macroglossus sobrinus, assembly GCA_004027375.1. Lineage (NCBI taxonomy): Eukaryota > Metazoa > Chordata > Mammalia > Chiroptera > Pteropodidae > Macroglossus > Macroglossus sobrinus. The sequence goes on along the minus strand of PVKZ01001056.1, from coordinate 119,045 downwards.
GTTTTTAGGTTTTAGTTCATCAGTACAGTTTCCCAAACTATACAACAATCTTATTCCTCCATCTTGTTTTTGCTTTCAAGAAAGTTAATCAAAACGTTTATTATATTTTTATAAATTCCCAGGACAGGTAGGCAGCCATAAAATAGAATAAAAAGGCAGAGAAGGAGGAAGAGGAGAAAAGATGAGAAAGAGGAAAAGAAAAGAAAGAAAGTTAGGAAGCAAATAATGAAGAAAGAAAGAAGAAAAATGAGGAGGGGGTAGAAGAAAAGGAAAAGGAAGTTTCTTGCCTCAGGCTTGCTTATTACTTTTTGTAATTCAATGAAGAAGATTTTACCTATAGCTACCTTAAGAAAATTGATTTGGAAATATTCAAAAGGGCCTTGAATAAGAAATAACCATAAAGTTAATTGATACAAAAAGGGAAACATTCAGTAATATTAGAATGTTTAAGTACAAATGTAAAAACGTAAAAGAAAAAATTCTAAAGTATTTCACTGCAGAAAATGATAAGAGGAAGAAAAAAATAGGAATATTTATTTGTTCATTTGCTTGTTCTATGATTTAAAAAACACTGAGTATATGTGGGGTTGGGGGCAAGAAGTATTACTTAAATCTCTTGTTTTAGCTTGTGTCCCAACGGGCGGGACCTAGTTATTCGTGGGGGCGACGAGGATCCAACCTGGAGAGAAAATGGGCGAGAAAAAGGAGTGGAGGCAAGACAAAGTTCTGATCAAGCCTCATTTATTGTAAGGGGAGGATTTGCATAATCACGGTTGCCTTGGATATCGAACCGCAGAACATTCCATTTCCTTATATGACCCAAAAATGCAGAAGGGTCCCGGGAGAGGAGGGGGCTGCAAGGTCAGATTAGTTTAAGCAAATGGCTCAAGGGGCCCAGGCCAAGTCAGGGCATGTCAGGGCATGTCAGAGCAACTGACTTTAGGCTGTCTATCCTATCAGATAGCACAGGGCGAGGCAGATTCTGTCCCAAGGCGAAGTTGCCTAGATCTCAGGTATGAGAGCCTTGATAAGAACGGCTCCGGACAAGCTTGTGTATATAAACATTGAAATTTGATTATGGGATAAACAGTTCCAGCAGTAAATTAAGAGATAAGAATCATTCCTGTCAGAATATTTATGCATCATCACTTAAATTGTTTAATATTTTTAAATAAAAATCTTAAGTAATATTATATCAATTGCAGAAATTTAAGTAATATAATATGTTATAAATTATTTGCTTGGTTCCTAAAAATTTTATATTTCAGAAGACAAATAAATAAATAAACAACAGATAAAACTGTTAATCTAGACAAAAATCAAGCAAATAAGGAAAACTTGTCAGAAGAGATTAAAATGCCTAGATCTGTGGAAAATAACACTCAACCTAAATAAAAAGCACCTTATAATAGTGGTTTTGTGAAAAATTGTCCTTTCACACATTTTTGTGTGGTTTATTTCATCATCAGTTTAAATAACTACAACTTGTATGTCTAAACCTAAACAGAAATATTTATAAGTGTAACAAAGTACTTTAGAAAGGGTCTGCATTTCTATAATTTTGGTGCTACATTTTGATCAATATATGTCTTTTGTCATCATCTAATCTTACTTTTTGTCCATTTAAATTTTTAATTTTAAATAAAATTTTACCTTTTGGGATACTAATGCAACCAATCTTGTTTTACTTGTTTTATTTTGTTAGTTTTTTACCTTGTATTTTTTTTACCATGCTGTTATTTTCAATCATTCCATCAGATTGTTCTTTCTTTTATCTCTTTTTTTTTGATGTAATATATTCTTTCTTTTTCAAAAACTATTTTTTTCCTTTTTATCCAGGTACCTCAGGTCTTTTTCTAGGTTGGTCTTCTATTTATCTTGTGTACAATTTGGTTATACTCTTCCTAGTTCTAGGTACTTAAAATTGCCCCATCAGGATGCAGGCTTTTCTCTCATTCTGTTTATAACAATTTCATTGTACTTCATACTGTTCTTATTTAATGTCACTTTAAATTAGCATCATCTGTATATTTGTTTTATCATATCTAATGGATTATAAAATCTTTTCTATGATAGTGGTTTTATGATTATTTTGTCTCTTTAGTCCTCTGTATAATGCCTTACAGATTATTTGTTATATGAAAGCACAAAAGCAATTTCATGTAGAGCAGCATATTTTATTTACAAACTTCTTCAATAAATAAATGTTGTTTTTAAACTCTCAATTCAAATACAGTTTATTGATGAGCACTATTGATTTCAATGCCCATAGGACTAAGAAAGTAAATTTACTGATTTGGAAGAGATATTAAAATAATTTTTTCTTTAGTATATAAAAAATCTGGATAAGCTGGTGCTATATTCAAAATAGTTTGTATAAAGAGGCAAACATGTAAAGTATCTCAAAATTTATTAAATACTATATACTTATTAGATTAGACTGATTCTAAGACCTAAAATCCCTCAGACACCACTTCTCTTGCATTCTAACAGCAAAATGCTCCCCAAATTTTCAGTATCCTGTAATTATTCCATTTAGGTTTGCCCCTAATCAGGATAATACCTATTTATAGTTTCTAATATAAAGAATATTCTAAGGCATGAGGAAATTATGGACATTTACATATACCATAACTTATAGTTTAAGCAGGTCTACAATTGCTGGAATGTTATCTCTAAATTTATAATTATAATTAGTATTTTCATATCACTTGTATTAAACAGACAACATAAAATATATAAAAAATAAATATATAAATGTATTATAAATGATGCTCTAAGGTCTGGAGGCAAGAAATCTTAAGTCAGTTTCACTGATGTGAGATCAAGATGTCAACAGGGCCACATTATCACTGAAAACCCCAGGGAGAACAAATGTTATGCTCTACTAGCTCTTGGTGACCGCCAGCACTCTTTGTCATGTGACCACATAACTCCAATCTTTACCTGTATGGTCCCATTGCTTTTTACCTTTCTGCGTGTTAAATGTCCATTGTTTTCTCTCTATAAGTATACATGTGATTACATTTAAGGGCCACTCAGATAATCCAGAATAATTGCCCATCTCAAGATCTTAAATTTAATCACAATTCAACATTCTTGTTTTGTTTTGTTTTGTTATATTTTGTTTTGTCATAAAAGGTAGCATTCATTGGCTCCAGAAATTAAGACGTAGATAATTTTTGAAGTCAGTTTACCAGACTTTTTCATTCAAATTATGTTCTTAATTAGGAAGTCAGAATATATAGACATATTTAGCATCTACAAATACAAATAAGCAAGCTTTTATTGCAATATGTGCATTAATGGAAGTGATACAAAAAGAAAGTTATCCCAAACAGATAGCTTTTTTGTTAAAGCTTCTATAATTGAATCTACAAGGAGAGAATCCATTACCTGATTATCTTTAATGGAAAATTATTCTTATAATTTATATAATGAAAAGCAAAAATGTATATTTATTTAAGCAAAGTTCATTTACTTACTAACTAAAGCTGAACATATAACCCTTCATTTTCAAAATAAAAATAACAATTTTACAGTAACTACACCTCATTTTCTATGAGATTACTTCAAGAGCTGTTGTGTTGATGTATGCCATGTTAGTAAAATATCAAAAACATAACATTTGTCTTGTTCCAAGTGTATGCAATCCATTCACATTAGTTAAGGTGAAGGCTAAACTAAGTTAACAGAATTTCCAAATTTTAGTGGCTTAAAGAAAATAAATTTTTATTGATTTATGTAACAAATCTACAGTGACCGTCTTTGTTGATGAAAACCTTTGTTCTACATGGTTATTCTGGAAAACTGTTTTTGTTTTGTTTTGTTTTGTTTTTCTGGTTGATCTATCTTCCCCTAAGAAGTTGACCTCGTATGTATGGTTCACAAACATATTCATTTTCCTATATAAAGAAATAAGAAAGACAGCAAAGAGGAGGGCCATACAATGTGTTAAAACCAAGCCTAAAGTGGCGTGCATCATGTTTCTTTATTATAATCTCAAGGCCTTAGTTCATGGCCACATTTAATTATAAACATTGCTGAAAATGTCTCTACTTAAGCATCTATGTGTTCAACTGCAATCATCTTACTGTGAAAGACAATATATTTTGTTTTCAATTTTATCTTCCACAAAATCAATGACAGAAAACAAAATATACAGTATGCTGAACCATGTGGATGTCTATACATCAAGTAGTAAAAATGAACAAAGAATTTGAACATGATTGATTATCCACTTTTACAATTGAGATTTGAGTTAAAAGATAAGTGAAAATATAATAATAGGAAAAAACAACAAAATAAAATGTATTAAGATTTTAATTTCTGTATTCAATTATTTTTATACCTACAATAGGGTCCTAGGATATAAAGATTAATAAGATCTTTTCCTTGAACCCAGAAAACTCACAGACTAATTATCAAAATAGTCCAAAATAAAATAAAGTACACTTAAAGTAGATGATATGATCATTCCAGACTCGTAATCCAAAAGAGAAACTCAAAACATTTTGAGGACTAAAGAGAATTTAGTATTTAATGTAATTCTAGGACATCACCTAGAGATTGCATGCGGGTTTCCTTTTTGCAGTAGGAGTTGAGCAATCAGTCTCAACTTTTGAATACAATGGCTTCTTTTAGATCAGCATTTGAGCCACAGTGACAAAAAATGTTGACCTTAAAATATTACTTATGGGAAATATGGCAGAGTGAGAGATGTCCCCAGATTTCTACCCTTAAAACAACCATAAGCTGAATATCTAAATCCACTGTTTGATATGGACAGATCATCCAAACAGGATATCAATAAGGAAATAATATCCTTAAATGATGCATTAGACAAACTGGACATAATTGATATTTACAGAGCCTTCCATCCCAAAACAGCTGCTTATACATTCTTCTCTAGTGCACATGGAACATTCTCAAGAATTGACTACATACTGGGACACAGAGATAGCCTCAACAAATATAAGAGGGTTGAAATCATATTGACCATCTTCTCTGATCATAATGCTTTCAAACTAGAGATGAAATTCAGAAAAACATCAGGAAGAATCACAAATATATGTAGATTAAATGACATGCTATGAAGAATAAATGAGTCAGAGAAGAAATAAAAAGAGAGATCAAGAGATACACAGAAATGACTGATAATGATAGTACAACATATCAAAACTTTTGGGACACAGTAGAAGCGGTCATAAGAGAAAAGTTCATATCATTACAGGCCTATCTCCAAAAATAAGAATGAGATCAAATAAACAATCTAACACTTTATATTTAAAAAACTAAAAAAGGAAGAAGAAATGAAGGCTAAAGTCAGTAGGAGAAAAGAAATAATCAAAATTAGAGCAGAAATAAATGAAATTAAAAACAGACAATAAAAAAAATTAATGCAATGAAGAGCTGTTTTTTTGTGAGGATTATTAAAATTGACACTTCTTGGCTAGACTCACTAAAGAGAAAAGAGAAAGAACACAAATAAACAATATCAGGGATGAAAGAGGGAAAATTACAACTAATATTGCAGAAATATAAAGGAGCATATAAGAATACTATGAAAAAGTATATAATACAAATTTAATAACCTAGAAGAAATGGACCAATACTTAGAAAAATACAAGCTTCCTAGACTGAGTCATGAAAATTGTAAAATCTAAATAGACCAATTAGCAGTATGGAAACTGAAACAATCATCAAAAACCTACCAAAAAGTAAAAGTCCAGGACCAGATGGCTTCACCAGTGAATTCTATCTAACATTCAAAGATTTAATGCCTATTCTCCTCAAACTCTTTCAAAGAATCGAAGAGGAAGCAATACTTCCCAACACATTTTATGAGTCCATATTACTCTGATACCAAAATCTGGTAAAGATAACACAAAAAAGAAAACTACAGACCAATATCTTTCATGAACACAGATGCAAAAATTCTAAATAAAATACTAGTGAGCCGAATACAGCCCTATCAAAATTGCATTGACAGTTTTTTTTAAAAAATAACAAAAAATCATCAGATTTATATGGAAGCACAAAAGACTCCTAATTGCCAAAGCCATCCTGAGGAAAAAAAAATGAGGCTAGAGGCATCACTCTGTCCAACTTCAAACTATACTAAAAAGCAACAGTAATCAAAACAGCATGGTACTGGCAGAAAAACAGATACATGGACCAGTGGAAAAGAATCAATAGTCAAGAAGTAATCTCATATTTATATGGGCAAATAATTTTCAACAACAACAAAAAAAGCCAAAAACATACAGTGGAGAAAGGAAAGCCTCTTCAATAAATGGTGCTGGGAAAACTGAGAAGCCATCTGCAAAAGAATGAAATTGACTATTGCCTATCATCACACACCAAAATTAACTCAAAATGAATTAAGAATTTGACTATAAGACCTGAAACAATAAAATGCATAGAGGAAAACATAGAAACTAAACTCTAGGACCTTGGACTTAAAGAGAATTTTATGAATTTGACCTCAAAAACAAGGGAAGCAAAAGCAAAAATAAATGAATGGGACTACATCAAACTAAAAAGCTTTTGCTCAGCAAAAGAAATCATCAACAAGGTAAAGAGAGAACTCTTTGAATGGAAAAATATATTTGCAAGGAGCGCCTCCGATAAGGGACTAATATCCAAAATATACAATGAACTCATATAACTCAATATCAGCAAAAAAACTGATGATTCAATTTAAAAAAATGACAGATGGTAGAGGACCTGAACTGACACTTCTACCTAGAGGACATACAAATTAGACAACAAATATTTGAAAAGATGCTCAACATCGCTAGCTAATAGGGAAATGCAAATCAAAACTACAATGAGATACCACCTCACACCTGTTAGAATAGCTATAATCAACAGGACAAGTAATAACAAATGTTGGAGAGGATGCAGAGAAAAGGAACCCTCATACACTGCTGGTGGGACTCATACACTATAGAAAACAGTATGGAGATGCCTCAAAAAACTAGGAATTGATCTACCATATGATCCAGCAATCTCTCAACTGAGAGATTCAAAACTCATGTTCGAAAAGATATTTGTACACCTTTGTTCATAGCAGCATTATTCACGGTGACCAGGACATGGAAGCAACAGAAGTGTCCTATGATAGATGATTGAATAAAGAAATTGTGGTACATATATATACAATGAAATATTACTGAGCCATAAGAAGAGATGGGATACTGACATTTAAGACAACATGGATGGACCTTGAAATAATCATACTAAGAGAAATAAGCCAGACAGAAAAAGTTGAAAAGCACATGATATCATTTAAATGTGGGATATAAACCTGAAAGCACCAAATGAACAAGACAAACAGAGACTCATAGACATGGACTATAGACTAGTGGTTACCAGAGGGTAGAAGATGGGGGAGCAGGGAGAAGGTAGATGAGGTAAAGGGGGTCAAATATAGGGGATTTGGGGGAGGGTAAAGTGGATAAAAGGGATCAACTAAATGGTAGCCGAAGGAAATTGGACTTTGGGAGGTAAACACACAACAGAATATACAAATGTCAAATTATAATATACACTTGAAAATTATATAATTATAATAGCCAATTTTACTTCAATAAACTTACTTTTTAAAAAGTTAAAAAAAATGTTACTTATGTGGATCCACTGAAGGTGACATGAATATGGCAATAATAAAAAAGGAATGTCCCAAGTACACAGCTGAGACAACAAAATTATATCAACCCAAACATACTTCTTTTATAATGTTCTCACAATTCAGAATCATAACTTATTATTATTATTCCTATGTGTATGCCACCATTTCAACCTTAATTTTCCTACTTTTGCCAATTTCATTATCCTTCAGGACCTTACAATATTCTGGATGCAAACTCATTTTTTCTAAGAGGTGTTCTCTAATGGGTAACATCTTTGCTCTGAACTTAGAAACATAATCTTTATAAAATATTTTACATAGGTCTATATAAAATAATAATAATTCATGCTTTAGTTTGAATGTCTAACTATTGACCTTAACAAACTAAATCTCTCCTTTTTATGTAATTTAATCCTCAAAACAACCTTATGTCCTGGTCATTATTATCCTATTATTGCTGAAATGAAACCCAGGCTCAGGGAGGTTATTAATTGATCTAACCAGGCAGCCAGTAACTAGCAGAACTATGACTGACACCAGGCCCACTGGCTCCAAAAGCTACATAGTATTCTTTTGCCAATGTTTGATCAAATCACATTTAATGAGCAAATATTTAGTAATATTCTCTGAAATTCGAGGTGCTCTGTGCATGCTTATGCATATTTGTGACTCTCTTGCTAAAATATGAGCTATTTTAAGTTTGAATTCTTTTACTTCTTATTATGTTTCTACAGTTTCTAATGCAGGACTCTGCACAGTCAATAAATGTTAATTTATTGAACAGTATTTAATCTGATTAAATATATTTAATTTATATTATGTTCTAGGTCTCATGCAATTGAGGATATATATTTACAAAATCAATGACTGACATTTAAAAAATCCTGTATACAAACACTTTCATTATCTGTCCCTTAGTGAGAATGATACATTCTATTTTAGTCATTTTATATACTGTGTACCATATTTTAATTAAGATGTTTAATTATAATTCCAAGCTTTACTCTTTCTGATCATAATGTGCTAACTGTTTTATGATATGTGTTCATGATCAACCATTTAAATAAAAATCAATATGGATATTTTTAATTAAAAAGATAATGCCTGTTAAAATTTGATTTCTTAGCAGTGGACAAAGCATTTTTAATATCAAACACTAAAAAATACATCATTGGAGGCAGTTTTATATTGATTTTTTAATTCATGGGGCTAAATTTCATTTGTAAAATTTGCAGTAAGTATTCTATTTGTATTCCGAAGTAGTCTCTGACTTAGTAATAAAGTTATCTGTTTAGTGTTAAATTGATAAAAATTAGTATTTTTCAAACCAGGCAGTTTTGCCACTAATTCCTACATGCACCTATGGCAATATTGTTGTTCATATATAGCTTGTGTGCATGATATTTTAATAAAAGAATATACTTGGGATTTAATTGTTGTGACCTTCACAGAAAGTTTGACAAATAAATGTAAACTTCAGCAGAAGGGCTTAGGAGGGGAAGAGAGGCATTATTTATCTCAGATATAAAAGTAAGGGGGTAAAAAAGACACTTAATCTCCAAAATTATTTCATTTTGGTACATTTTTTTCACTTATTGAATGTAGATATACATGTGTGTGTATTTTAAGAAAATTAAAATTTTCATAGTGCTGTTTCTAAGATCTTATTTTAACATGAAATCTAATCAATTAATGATAGATCAAACATTTAAATCAATAAATAGTACACATGGTTATTTAACTTTTTACATGTTAATAAGACCTATTAATTAAGGGTGAATTAAAACATAACTTTGAACCAAGTTTTAGGAAGGTTGTTTTGAATTTTCTAAATCTCAGAAGTTTATAATTAAGATTTACAAATGTAAATTATAAAGGTTTTTAAAAATTCTGATGGCTTGAGTGTGTTTGTATATTTTAAAGCAATAGTTATTTTTCCTTAAATATTTTACGTATAACCACAGCAGAAACAGTTCAAAGACTAAAACAGCATAAATGTATGGAGATATCAAAGAAACTACCACAATTAGGTGAGAAATATCAAATTTGATTTTTCAAGCAAAATTATCTCTTATAGTTAATTCTACCTTTAAAATATTTTTTATCTTACTATGTTATAACAATTCTGAGATAATTCTAATATGTATTTGCATTGCAAGTTTTTATTTGAATTTTTGTTAAATTTAATTAAAGTGTTTATTCTGAATAATAAAAGCTATGTAAATTCTCATTTTAATAGTTTCAAAGAAAAATAATAAACAATTATTTGGCTCCAAGTAATAAAAGAATTAACCTTATAATAGAAAAATTTTTTCAATTTTTTATTCTTTTCTCTTAAATCCTCTCTAGTTATATGAAAGTTAGAAAATATTTATTATTTCTGAGTCTTAACTCTTTTATTGAGATAAACCAGAATAAAAATTATTTTATAGTTGAGAAATACATAAAATGATTTTTAGGGTGGATATAAATCTCGTTTCACAAACTTGGATGTTTATGAAATTGTACATTTAATTTTTTTTTTAAACCACTGTAAACTGACTCTGAAAAATGTTTTTACTAGACTGGTAACCAAATCCATTTTGGCCCTAGAGCTGTGAAACTCCTTCACTCCTGTTTTTTTCCAGTCTTGGAAATTAGAAGACTAGATATAAAACAATTGAAACAAATTCTTAAATCAGACTATTTGGTTTAAACTTTGGCTTAATCACAAAGTTTATGAACTTAAGTAAATATTTAAGGGTCAGTTTCTTCATCCAAAACAGGTTCTAACAGCACTCATCTTTGAAAAAAGCCAGGAGGAAATTGAGTAACACACATACCAAATCCGATGTAACAAGTTAATTGTGGAAAAGTCATGGAGAAGGGGCAAAAACAGGTGTGCAGGACTCTTGTATGTTACCTTTTGTTGCAGAATCCAAGGATCTTGCTGGGCCAGAGTTTAGACTCTTAGAGATAGTTTCTAACCATTAGGCTCTGAAGCTTTTAATTGAACGATTTAAAAAGCACCATCTTTTGCCCCAGAACTGTATGAAATGACAAAACTAGGCTGCATTTCAATATTCAGGGTTAAGCTCTTTCTCTGTCATCATCAGGAGATGTAGCTCCAATATTTGCACATGTGCTTATACAGCATGGTAAAAAAGTGTCCTGATTTGCAACTCAAATTCTGCCAGGAATGAATACCCTTAACTCTCAGGAATAGCCAGCTACCACTGAATTTTGTATGAAATCAGCTGACAATGTCTCAATCTTGTCAAGCTAATTTTTATATCACACAGCCATATAAAACTATTTTGAAGATTAAGAATAAGAATATTGAGTTAATAGTGAATGTTTAGAATAGTTCCTGGTAAATATTAAGTGTAAATAGTTTCTAGCTGATAGTAGCAGTAGCAGCAGGAGTAGTAATCCCTGGGCCCTAGAATAATGCAAAAGCCTAGAGTTTTAAGAAACTACAGAAAAAAAAAAAAAGGTGGGGTGAGGAGATCTGCTTAGTGGTGCACCTCAGAGACACCTGTGTGTCCCGGCTTACATAGTTTCCTCAGTTCAGCAGCTCTGGATGTGCATGACATGCTTGGGCAGTGGGAGTATTTTCCGGCATTCATTTTCCATTTAGAAGTTTTTAACTTTCCCTTCTGGAATCTCTGTGAGACTAATGAAAAGTTAAGTTGTCACCTACAAACCTGGAAATTCTAAACACTTGATTCTAACTATGTGATGATTTTAACTTCTTTCGTCTACTCTGAAAGCACTCTTTTCTACCTCTCCCACAAGACACTTATCATAGATGAAATAACTGTATGACTTTATAAAAGAAGAGAAAAATCATTGTTGAAAGAATGAATGAAGAACTGGCGGCAAGCTAGTAAAAATATGTGCATGTGTGTCTGTGTGCCTGCCACACGCTTAAGAAATGAAAGTTGCTAATATTTACTATAAAATACGTGGTAACTGTATAAGCTAATTTTTTAAAGATGCCTTATAGATAAATATTAAAATAAATTCAAGAAGTGAAATATTTGTTATCTGAGTAAATAGAAAATATATCTTATATATGTAAAGACACTACACAGGAAAAAAAAGAAAAATGGCAACAATAAAATCAAAAGCTAAAGCAAATATAGCATTAAATTTGACATAAGAGTAGGATTAAAAATTTTTGAAATATTAAAAAAATCTTTTAATATAATGATTAAACATTTAATGTTGGTTGATGATTTGTGGCAGAAGTAACTGATATGACTGATACAATCAGAATTAAGCCAAAAAAAGTCTTCTAAATGACATACAAAATTAAATTTGTAACAAAATTTCTAAGTGAAATGAAATCATTAATGTCTTCTAGAAATTTTCTATTTACAAAATAAAGACAGGTAAAAAATGAATTGGATGATCAGGGGAAAAATCTCTAAAATAAGTGACATTGCCACTGTCATAATAAATGACAGAGAAAACTGTCAAAACAATTCAGGGCACTCATTAAGGTGAATGAGTTAGTTGTAAGAGTTAATGATGTAATAATTCTTTTCCCACAAAGAGAACACCAAATTAATTTTTGATTGATTAACTTGAGCTTATAATGTAATGCTTTAAAATTAACTCTTAAATAGATGTAAAATGGTTATATTTCTTATAAAAGCACTAAATTATTTCTTCAGATGGTTGTCTCAAAAAGAAGACAACAAGAATATGGCTGTTCCTCAGTGCTCCTTTGGAGATGAGTTAACCATGAAAAAGGATGACCTCCGTCTCTGAAAGTTTTCATCAAAAACCCTATATTTTATATGATAGTTTCATGTATATTTCTGCGAGGGATCTATGAGTTCCTCTATGTACCTAACAATGCTTTTAATTACATTGCTTCACAAATATTGCATTGACTATTTTTGAAACGTGGAGATGCTATCATAATTAATATAATGTTTTCATTTTAAAATATTAAGATGATTTTATCTGTTTTTTGATTTTATAAATAATAAAAATAAAAATCTTTTTATCCAAAGGTTTACCAAAAAATGTTTTGTCCTAAAAGTTATTTTGAAAATATTCAGAATCACCATCTAATTTTTATATGCCTTAGTTCTTATTTTTATGTGTATTCTATATTAATGTAGGATAAATCCTTTTATCATTAGGAAATGTAAAGTCACCACAATGGAGTCACTCATAAATGGAAGGGTGAATTTTCATCCAAAGCTCCCTTGCTTATCCTAAAGATTTGCCACTAAATCTTTCTAAAGGAGTGGCATTTCTCTGCTCCGCAGACAAATAAAATTATCAGATAAAATTTAATCATGTTTGAGGGGTTTTTTTTCTTTATCTTTTTCATAAAATTGTAACCATGCCTCTACAACAGAGCCCTTTCCTTTAATTGTTGCCATGTCCCCCAACTTTCTTTAGTACTAGTTGAATCTTACCTTCTTAAATCTGTTTGTTCTGTTGTAACAGTTGCTTAAGACCTTATCCACAAAACTCAATAAATTTGCAACATGTTCTAGAATCGATAACTTATGACTTGGCACTCAACATTCTCAGGGGATACTAAGATAACATCTTAACATACTGTCTTTGTTCTTCCTCACAGAAAAAAAAAATAATGAGAAAAACATCATGAGGCAATGATTATACAGCTTTGTTTTTCTGAAAACAATGAAAATCCAGACCACCCCAATTTGTTGTTTTTTTCCTGTTCTCATATTTGTCAGATACCCTTTGCTTCTCTTTGTTTCTCTCTATAGATTCTACTATATGTGGGCCTTGAAGTTGTGTTTTTCCCCTTTATTCCACTTATCTTTGTGGGCTCTTAAATGTATATTTACACCTGGTACTATTGTAAAAGTCGTTGTATATTTTGTATATTTTGCTTTTGTTATTCTTGCACCAATTCTTCCACCAATTCCTATCTCATATGTACTCTTAAATTATAATTTAATTTAACATAAAATTTAGATTGTTGGGTTTTGTTTGGTTTGTTTGGTCTCAGGATTTTGAAGATATCATTTCATTGTTTTCTGGTTTTTATAGTTAGTGAAAAGAGTGTTAGCTCTTTGTTCTAATAATTGTATTTGTTCCACAATTAATAGTTAATAAAACTTTACTGTTTTATTTCTCTATTTAAATTTACACTTATATTTTATTTCTTGTTGATGTTTTCTCCAGATATGAGATTTCTGGGAATGTATTCGGTGTATACCAGAAAGAACCGTTTGATGAATTCCAAACTGCTTAGACTTAGAAGTCAGAAGGTAATTTTTTTTCTCTGCCATTAATTAATTAGATCATTTTGGAATATTCACTTAAATGTTTTTCTTAGTATACTAAGTCTTTTATAGGGACTAACCATGCATTTTCCCTGTACCATAGGGAGTTTGAAAAAAACAAAATTAGCTTTTAAATATGTAGAGGAAAAAAATTACTCTATCAATTTGAACATTATTTGATCATTATTTTGGTAATAGCCTACAAAATACTATTTTTATAGGATAAAAATTATATAATGCTTATCTGTAAGCATTATAAATATCATAGGTCTAATGATATGTATGTATGTACATATACATACATATAAATACCCATATAGGTGCATATATATAACAAAAATCTGAAATATAACTTTTTCAGATCATTTTTTAGGAGAAAAAGTGGTATAATGTACTAATTGGACATAATAAACGATATAACATGACTCTAAATATGTTATGAATTTATATAAAAAGTACTATAGAAAGTAATTCTTCAGGTCAAAACATTGTTATTTAAAGAGATAGAATACAGAAAAATATACAATATTACTGAGCTTAGTAAAGTAGAAGTTAGCATAAAAATAGAAGTATCATTTTACTTATATTTACAAATGTGCTAGATTTTCTGAGTCATATTTTTATGGGACTTATAAAACAAACAATCATGTTTCCATTAAGTGCAAGAAGTTATATTTTATTTAAAATTGCTTTAGGAACTTTCATTGGAATTTTCACTAAAATAAGAAATGCTTTTAAACATATTATTTTAATTCTCATTTATCAATTGATGAATCTATTTAATGGTAAGCTTGGAAGGAATTTGACAAGTTCTTTTTTATTTATAGTGTAGTGTTATAGATGATCAACTGTATAAGTAAGACAATGATTCTTTTCTAATAATGAGCTGCTGTATAGAATGTACTTCAAAAAAAATAAAAATAATAATAATATTCAGTGATTGACAGTAAATCCCTTGCATGCAGGAGTCTTGCTTCTGACAAAGAAAGCAAGAAACACGTGGGATATATTATTATGATTACTTATGTTAAGTAGAGTGAAACGGAAATGTTCATTCTATTTTTTATCATAAATTTCAAGTAGAAGAAACAGCTTATTTCAAACTTTAAAGCTTTACCTTTTTAAAAAGATTTACCATTTTATTTTTTCTCAATGAGTTTTGTTTTAACCAACCTCAACAGAAACTAAACACACGCTCTCTTCTGCTATTTGCCATTACACTTTACAACCAAATCTAGAGCTCAATATCTTAGTTTCTTTTTGGTTAACTATAATTTATCTCTGAGAACACAGATTTTTGCGGGGAGGGATAAAAACAAAAGGTTTAGAGAACAGATTGTTGTATATATGCTGTATATCAATATGTGAATTTTAAAATTACTTTTAAAAATTATAATGCAAAGCTATTTCTTATTGAGATACTTGAGATTTAAGCATTGTAATAAAAATAAATATTTTCAACAATTTTGATAATGTATAGCCTTGTACTTGTATGTTTCTTCCACATGTTTAAAATAATAATTAACATATATTAGATAATTACCTAATATTTTTATAACAAAAAAACAAATTTGATTGCTTATCTATAAAAATTTCTTTTATGAGCTTATATTTCAAAATAAGATTTAGTTTTCTGTAGGAAAAAGTTCTAAGAAAGAAAATTACATTAAGACTTTTTATGGTCATACTTTTAAATAAAATGCACATGATTCTATATACATAAAATAAATTTAGAAGAATAAATCTGTGTTATGAAGTCTATTTTTCATTATACATACAATATGATGAAGTTCTAAAAGGAACTTCAAAATGAAGAAAAATACATTTATCTGACAAGTTAGGATTTTTTTTCTCTTTACCCAACAAAACATTCCTTAGAGAACAGTAAGACGACTATTGTTCAAACACCATTTCCAGAGCTTTGTAAAAGTTACTTTTAAAATAAAATTTTTAATTCACTTGCTGCAAATAGATAAAGTGCCCACTTTTGTCCCCTGAAGCCTGCAGGGGACTGCTGTTCTGCCTCTTGATGAATCTTTGTGATACTATATATATATATATATATATATATATATATATATATATATATAAATTTTTACATTTATTTTATTACAAGGTGGAAACTAAATGTCACACTGAAAAGTAGTGAGACAAAACACTGTGGGAATACGGGAACCACAAGTGCTTTCAGCTGAAGGTAGATAAAGGCTGGGAATAGGGGGCTTCAGAAAACTTTGAATAGGAAATTTTACTAATATCTCTATTGTGGCTAAGAAGATACAGTAGCTCTAAACCAAATTTTGTCTTTTATTTTTTGTTAGTAAATTTTCTAAAAAATTGGACAATTTGTCAAGGAATTTTTGAAATTAAAGAAACCAAAAATGGCTTAGTGTACCAAATCTCGAACAAATTAAGAATAAATTGGATCTGAAATATTTTTAGGACACTCATTTTCCATGTATTACATATCAGCTGATTGTAGTTGATATTATTCATTTTAGCTATTTTAAATAATGATTTTGTCACTTCTTTTTAGTTCTACCAGTGTTAGGCTGCTGTGTTTCTCAAGAACTAGAAGTATATTTCTTTGCTCTATTTTATTTTTTGAAATTTTTAAAGAAAACATTTACCAGTTTTTATGAGCTTCAGAAAGAGTTTGATGAAAAAATAATTAATAAATCAACAATATTTTAAAAATTAATAATTTTCTTTAAATATTAATTGTCAACTGCTTTTGGCAGTGCTCTATTACCATACAATTTTACTAAGTAAATATTTAAATATAGAATAATATTACATGTTTCTGCTGAGAAACAATGCCTATCTGCTTTAGATTTTTTAAATTTATTTATCAAATACCATATAATGCTCTTGTTAAGCAATTTTAATAAAATATCAACACAATATGACATCCCTGTGAGTAATATACTGATATTACGATGCCTATATTATAGGAGAGAAAACTAAAGATAGAGAAGTTATGTACCTTGCCCAAGATCACACAGCTAGTAACTTGATAGATTAGGATTTCAACTAGGCAGTCTGTCTTTAGATGTCTCCCCTCTCTGCACCTTTCCTGTCTTCATCAAAATTTAACAATTCAGTGAGCCAACCCTCAGGATATTTTTAAGAGTCCATGAGGTCAAAGGATTTTTATAATAATACTAAATGTTATTTGTCACTTTTTACTTTTATACCCTCAAAAATATTTCATGGTGTTTTCCAGAGGCTACATGTTATCTGACATAAAAGTAAATTGATAGTAGAAGTAGAAAATTCAGTTTTTTTCTATTAACTCAAATGTTAAATAGTTTTGGTAAAATATAAAATGATGGTACACTTAGTATTGCTTTTTTGGGGCAAAAAAGCTTTCTGAAAGTAAAATTATTTTCACAAAAATGCTTTAGATTGATACGTAATAAATTTTGTTTTAAATATTAACTAAAGATTAAAAAATATTTTTAATGTTTACTGTAAAATTAATGTATAATGCAATAATGTATATTTTAATATACATATATAAAATATAACAATTTTATCATATATATCTATATGTAGATATATATGTCTCAATAAACAAAACCTCTTTGAGATTCTCAAGTTTAAGAGTGTAAAAGAGTCATTAAACAAACATTTGAGAATCAATACTTTTGAAATCTCTTTGAAGACTAAATCATCTCATTAGATAATTACAGTTTGAGGTTAATTATACCCTTTTATGCAGAATTTTTTAACCTTTTTGACTGAACTTTAATTTCAACATGGAAATTTGGAGCTTTAAGAAAAAAGGTTAAGATTTTTAAAATAAAATAAGATTGAAAGTACATAGTTACAAAAACTCAGCTTTGGTTTTAAAATCTTTTATTTTCTATTCACAATTTTAATTATAATAACAGTTGGCCAGAGCAATAGTTAATATTAGGGTATCATTTCCATTCCTTGTGGATTTAACTAATTATTTTTTTTTTCATATCTCATAATTTTATTTTTTTTAGCTATGGGGTTATATTTAGCGAATGAGAAAGTAAATTAAAATTTTGTAAATAGCAAATATAAAACTTAATCTACTAAAATTGAATTCATAAAGGACTTTATATTTCACCAATTTTCATCATAAATGTTAAAACACCTTTTTTAAAAAATAGACTTATCTATGTAATTACTTATTTTTGAGTAAGGAAATCTCTAAAACAAAGATAAATAATGAATTCCAGTCTTTCACCTGTGAATCTTATAGACTAGTTTCACAAGTTAACTACTTTATCTGTTTTTCTTTAAAAAACTATTTTGCTTTTACTTCTCTTAGCTTTAAGTTCAAATTCACAAAATTCTCAGATCAAGGTTCGTAAGTTTAGTACCTATGTTTTCTTCTATGTATTTTATTGTTTAAGGTCTTATATTTAGGTCTTTCATTCATTTTTTAATTAATTTTTGTGTATGGTAAGAAAAAGCAATCTAGTTTCATTCTTTTGCATGTGGCTTTCCAATTTTCCCAGCACCATTTTTTGAAAACCTCTTTTCTCCATTGTATGTTTTTGGCTTCTTTGTTGAAATTATTTGCCCCCATCTTTGTGGGTTTATTTCTGAACTCTCAATTCTGTTCTATTGGTCTGTGTGTCTGCTTTACTATGTCTTCGTAGAACAATTTGAAAACAGGGAGAGTGACACCTCTGGCTTTGTTCTTAAAGGCAAAGAAAGTAAACGCAAAAAAATAAATGAATGGAATTATATAAAACTTAAAAGCTTTTTCAGAGCAAAATAAACCACCAACAAAACAAGAAAATCTACCATCTCAATGGGAAAAGATATTTGCAAAACAACACCTCTGATAAGAGGTTAATATTAAAATATGTGAAGAACTCATACAACTCAACAACAACAACAAAAAACAAACAATCCAGTTAAAAATTGGTCAGGGGACCTGAACAGATATCCAAAAAGACATACAAATGGCCAGTGAAGAGATATTCAACGTCACTAGTTATTAGGAAAACACAAATCAAAACCACAATAACATAAAATGGCTATTATCAATAAGACAAATAATAACCAGTGTTGGAGAGGTTCTGAGGGAAAAGGTACCCTTGTATACTACTGGTGGGAATATAAATTTGCACTATACAAAACAATACAAAGGTTCCTCAAAAAAACCTAAGAATAAAATTACCATATAAGCCAGTAATTCTTTTTCTGGGTATCTACTCCCAAATTTGGAAAACATTTATCCATTAAGATATATGTACCTGATGTCCATTGCAGCACTATTCATGGTGGCCAAGATATGGAAACAACCAAAGTGTTCTTTGATAGATGATTAGAGAAAGAAGATGGAGTATCTACATACAATGGAGTACTAGTTAACAATGAAAAAAGACAGAATACCGCCATTTGCGACCGTGGATGGATCTTGAAAATATCATGCTAAACAAAATAACTCAGATGGAAAAGTTAAGAATCATAATTTCATTCATATGTGAGATATAAAACTAAAAGCAACAAACGGACAAAAACTCATAGACACAGACAACATTATGGTGGTTACCAGCGTGAAAGTGGGGAAGGAGAAGCTAAAAAAGGTAAAGAGAGTCAAATATATGGTGATGGAAGGATATTGGACTTTGGGTAGTGAACACACAATGCAATACACAGATGATGTATTATAGAATTGTGCACTTGAAACCAAGATAATTTTATTGACCAATGTTACCCAAATAAATTTAATATTAAAAAAACACACTATTTTTGGCAAAAATATAAAGCAGGCATAGAAATGCATATCTGTTTCAATATCAATGATTATTAAATAATATAAAATGTGGATGTGGGAGTAAATGGGTGACTAGAAAGCAAACAGATCTATAAACAGAATTATAAATATTAATAATAAAATATTAATATTAAAATATTATATTTTAATAAAATACAATCTTAAAATATTATAATAATATTTTTATTAATATTATTAATATATTTATTAATAATAAATTTAATAAAATATAATATTAAATATTATAGATAAACATTAATAATAAAATATTGATATTTATAATAGCTATGAATATTAATAAAACTTAGTCTATATACCCTTAATGTTGTTACAAGTTATAAAGATGTTTACTCAAAATAAACTACCAAATTATTTAATATGTGCATACTACAGAATATAAATGCAATAATGCTACCAAAGAAATATTTTGTTTCACTTTATGCAATTTTCTAAACATGCTTTTCTTTTTTAAAATTTTACATAGATATTTTTAAAAAGTTGTAACAGTAAAATGTACATGACATATTTTAGAAATTTTTCAAAAAATTTTGAGGTTGCTAAACACTATAACACAGTCTTAGAATATGAAGTAGAAAAATAAATTCAAGATGAAATGAAGAAAAGGACAAAGATTATCCTTTTCAATTTATTTGCAAAAGTTAAAGATACCTTTCTATTATAACTATTCAAGAATTAGACTTTCTAAATACACATACTATTATCTGAACTGTATTAATCTATTTTCCTGATACTCGTATAGTTGTCTGATTAAAAGTGGAATTTCTAGTTCCAGATATGAATTGGTCAAATAGGATTTCATAAAAGTCCCAGGCCTTTACGGCCTGAGCAAACACTAGCATGTCACGAATATGCCATTTTTTTGAAATCTGATATGAAGAAAGGAGAAGCTCTCAAGTCAAAGCCCAGATTTAAAGATTATATTTTTTCAACATTTTATACAGAAACCTATATTCTACTGTCAGTGGAACAAAAGGCGATCAGCTTCTTTTGACACTTTTTGAATACTTGTTTAATACAGTTACATTTCTCCTTTTTTTAAGACTGACGTTAATGTATATTACACTAAATGAATTAGTGTAATTATATCATTGGTATTACTTTACAACTATCAGGCAAGTCTGCAGGCAGAGCTGAGGTTCAATTCTTAGATCTGCAATTTGTTAGCTATATCACCTTTAGTAAGTATCTCTCCAATTCTTAGATTCTTCATCTTTTAAAATATTATCTTCTGCACAATAAGCTGCTATTTTAGGGTGGTTACAACCTTGTTTCTCAATCCAACAATTAGTAGTGACTATCATTTATTTATCTATTAATTTATATATTCTGTTTACATCATTGTAAAATAGGAGGAGAGCCCTTTCTTTCCAATCAATCCTCATGTTACTCTTGTGGATGTGGATGAGTCTTTTTCCTGGAGTTGAAAGCTCAACAGTGTAATTTGTGTAGTTATAATTTAATATGCATAATTTGATTCTTTGACAGTTGTTGAGACAAAATTATCTAGGCCAGCGGTTCTCAAATGTGATATAAAAATACCTAGGAGAGCCTAAGACTCTTTCAGAATGTTTGCAAGGTCAAACTATTTTCATAGTGCTACCCGGATGTTTTTTATCCTTTTTATTCTTTTTTCTCATGAGTGTACAGTAGTGTTCTCTAGGGACTATGCAATATATGAGATCACAATAGATAAAATAGAAAGCAAATATGAGGTTCCAGCTATCATTTATGGAGTCAAACATTAAGGAGATTTGCAGAAATATATAACACTGCAGCTCTTCTATTTTTTAAAATATAATTATTTTTGTAAACTATGTTACTTATATTAGTTACTTATTTTAAAATGAATTAATTAATACATTTAAATTTTCTGTCATATTTTCTAATATATTAAGTATCAATAAATAACTCACTCATACTAAGTTGTTTGTTGTTATAAATCATTTTTTAAGAGTCTAAACAGGTTTAAAAATCAAATTCAATAAAGAGTTTTTATCCAAGAGTCAAAGATGACTATTAATAAAATTTTAGGGCTAATCACAGTAAGAACCATTAAGACAAAAGGAGAAAAGAAAAATATTTCTCACAAGTTATGGACACCAGAGAAAGGATAAAGCAGAGTTAAATGCTACAATCCTGTTATCCTGGCAGGTCTTATTTCAGGATGACTTGGCTTTCTGCCTTCACATGCTGCCACAAACTATCATTGTTAGAAAGACCATGGAACACCATTGTTAAGAAAACACAGAGCATTAATACATTTAGAAGTAATTGTTTTATCTTATTTATGATGTAATCCTCAATATTTTAAGTGTTTTATATTTATAAAGTATACATTTACATATTTATAAAATGTATATGATTTATAATTATAATGAACTTGATAGCATGTCAACAAGTTACACATGTTTAAAAGCTGATACTTTCGGTAAGTAAAACCACAATACACATTTGTGTTATCATGGAGGAATTGGAAATTTTATTCTATTTATTCACCTGGAACATTAATACAATAAAATATATTGTCATTTATAAATAGTAAAAATATTTTATTTTAGAATAAAGTTTTAAGTTAAATCAAACCACTTGATAAAGGAAACCAAACACTTTCTCCTGAAAACTATTACTCAATGACAAAAAATATATATATTGAATCACACTATTAACAAAGATATACATAAATATTTTATCCCATTAAAGGATATTATAAAAGCAGAACAGATAGAACTATTGGCATGCTAATTCTCCTTACTCTGTTTCTTGACTTTGATGGCAGGATTTTTTTTTAATCTTAGAAAATTTTATTTAGTTATTTTCTTTTACTGATAAAAAATGGTTCAGTTCTGATTAATTATATTATTATAAACAAATGAAATTATATAGCTTAAGTTTATCTTACTTTAAAAATTAAATATGAAGCAGTATTACTGTTTTTTAGGTAAAAAATTTAATTAGAAAATTATACAAAATGTTTCAACATACAGCATATAATGATAAAATTGAGAAATAATGTTTATTCCATAAAATTGCATAATAAATACATACTCAATCTGAAAATATGCAAAATACAAAAATCTCCAGTGAAGCAAAATTGCCCATAGCCTATCACATCAAGATTGTTAGTGTGAATAGTGCAATGTGGCCACTTAATTTATGAGACTTTTAATCCTTAACAAAGGGAAAATCAGGTTTCCTTGGGTCAATGTTCAGCAACACAAGACCATAGGACTCAAGAATCACCACATGATTATAAACTACTGTTAATTTTGTGAGCTTTTTTTAATAAAAAATTATCTAAGACAAAATGGTTTCTTCCAACATTAAAAGCCATCAAATTCTGACCAAATCTTGAAAGAAATAAAAATAAATTTCTGCAGATTCTATTTCTTGCTTAACAGAATTTGCACCCTAAAAATTCTCCATGAGTTTATGCCTCAGTGAACTATTTAAAATACTGATTTATTTTTATAAATTGGAAATACACAGCAATATGGTAGAAATAATAATAACTGCAGATTTAAGTTCACACAGTTGTCATGAAAATGTTATGTTAAAATAGAACAAAGATTAGAAATTTAAATTTAGATGGGTTTGTAATGAGTAAAACAATCTGCGTGTAAGGGACTTGGAGAGGTTACAGACAGTGGATATGACTCACCTAAAGGGTCATAGCAGTCAGCTCAAACAGATGGCTGCCTTGTGGCAGTGTAGGTCTGGTACTGACTTTGCCAGATATTCTCATTTTTCAAGAGAAATGGAAAATCTGGATCTTTAAATGAAATCTCCTGTGTTTTATATTTTGACTAAAAAAACAAATACTGTGTGTCAGCAATCATGCATCTTCCTCTAAGTTACCTTTTAGTGACATCTGGTCTATTGAATTGTTTACCGTTGAAATAATGGTCACCACCATGATGTGTTAAGTGAAATTTTAAGAATATAATATTGCAACCTATGTTTGGAATTTATAAGTCCAAAATTATTTTATGACTTCTTCCTCTTGAAAATAAACAAGTAAAAAATTCCAACCTGCATACTACTTGATTAACCTCTTTATTGTTTTCAGACTTCCTCAGATTGACCTGTGGGCACACTTCCCAAAACTCCTACAATTTTCTTTTCAGACCTCTTGTCCTTGAGTCATAGAAGAAATATTATATTATCTTGTTTCTTACTGAGATAAAAAAGTAGAGGTTTTTAATTGTGTAAAATTTTGTTTTCCTGAGCTCTTCAGGGTGCTCCACTATTTATATTCTGTAGATACAGAGCACGCACGCACACACACACACATATACAGACACATTTAAAATTCAGAGAGAGGATTCAAAGGATGAAGAAAGTTTTTATTTTTGATTCAAAGGCTAATGTTACTTTTGTTTTAAAAATATGCTTAGTATTGCTATCAAAATAAATTCCATCCAAACTTGATATTTATAAACAAATATACTTTGAAAATGTCTTGCCCTTATTTACTGTTTATGTGGGTAGAGGAAGATTTTTTTCTTTGTGCATAGAAATTAAAAAGTAGCTGCCAGAGTAAGTCTTTATGCATTTGCCAGTGTCTGGAATTAACTAGTAGGATTCTGCTCGAGTGAAATAGGGTTTTTTTTTTAATTCTATCTCCTGCTTGGCATCTGCCTACATGATGGGTAGTTTTTGTTCTGGTTGCCTTTAGGTAGAATTTTTTTCTTTGAGAAAATGTAAGGCTTAGAAAAGTATACTCTATTCTTAGCTTCTTCTTGTCCTTTATATTACGAAACTGCCCATTCCACTGAGCCTTACTGTGTTACCTTTGAACACACAAGTAATGAAGCTGTTCAAGTTTGACTGAATGGATGACACATGACTCTGAAGCCTTGTAAGGAACAGGAATCGATTCTTTTGGTCAGTGCAGATTATGCCTCAACAGACTGAGTAAATGGGAGTGGAGGGTGAAGGCAGGTAAGGCAATGAAAAGATATCTCCCATATATTTCCCAGCAATCCAAACTCTTGTACACCAAGGTGAAAAATATGCATGTCAACAATTATGTTCTTTAAATTATGATAATTCTGGTTGCAACAGTTACCATAGTTCTATAATACTTGTGTGAATTAATGACTATATTTTTTTATATTCCAGTGAAGTGTTAGATTTTGTTAAAAATCATTTATGAATATTTTAACAGAAAATAGTGTAGGGTATTATAAAGGGATGCTAGCCTAATATCATCTTTATACAGAACTTAAATTATTATATTTCAAATTCCATAGTATGAATTTTTTTTCAAGGAGAAACATGTAAACAACAAAGTACTATAAATAAAGATTAATAATAGCCAACACACACTGGAATACAGAGAATATACATAGTTGAAATTCATAAAAACCATAATGAGTGCAGTATAAAATTTCAGCTTCCCTCTCACTAAGCAATTATCAAAGAGAAAATTGCTGTAATTTGTATGCTATGGACTCCCAGCAGGTCCTGCTGACTCAGTGACTGACTAACAAGTAGACTAATTTAAGTTTAATATAACTTCAGTTTACTCTTTATTAGCGGTGTGAAAGAGCATTAAAAAGGCCAAATGTCAGTCAGACAACAAGAGAGAATAGTAATAATATTCTGATAATCTATCGAATTAGAGAAGTCTGGATATCTGAGAAGCATATATATTTAAGTTACCTCATTCTGAAAAAAAGTCACTCTTAAGGTTTGGATTTTAATCTAAATGTCTACCTTCATGTCTATTAAGTAACTAAATCTGGGCAAGAAAACAAAATAACCATTCTATTTCAGCACACATTTATTTACTTAAAACTCCAGAAAAATTGTATTACAATGGTGCATTTAAAGTATTGCAGATTAATTTTCAAATTATCATCATTTCTAAATGACTGTGTCATAATATATGAATGAAAAATCAAAATATAATTAGTCAGCTTGTAGAATAAAATAAAAATTATAAGATGATTTTAATCTCTTTGCAAAAAAGTAAGTCATAAACTATTAGATACAATGCAAAGAGAATTTTAAATCTAGCAATATGAAAAAAGAAATTATTCCTAAGGCTTTTTTAGTCTAAAGAAGGAAACCAGGAGACTTGTTTACACCTTTGTCTGTGAAATTCTAATGAGTAATAACAATAGCTTCTAGGCAGATGACTCAAGTCTGTTAAGAATGTTTGTGTCATACAGGTAAAAAGGAAAGAGATCAACCATAATTAGAAAGGCCATTCTGATCACTGGTTTGAAGATCAGCAATAATTCTCTGTTGGTCTTGGGATCAATGATTCCAAGACAGCTTAACTACTGAGACTATATGTGTTGTCAGACTAATTGGAGAAATTGGCATTGATGCAGTGAATGAGATTGAACTGGAGCAACTTTAAAATGTCAACACTTTTGTAGAGGGTTTGGATTAAAAAGAAAAAATATCCCTCACATTAGATAAATTAGAACTGTAACAATCCTATGGATAATACATCATCCATTATCGTATACAAAGGAATGAGCAGTGTATAGGCTGTGGGATGTTGGTTGCATCAATTAATTTTTCTGAGATATTGTTTCACCTATTAAAAAGAGAATATTTTTCTTTCAGGTTTGGAATAAAAATATTTTTCTTGAAGATCATCAAAATTATAAATCATCATTGAAGTGAGATTTTTTTTTTACAATTTACAAAGGCCTTTGTCTATGTAGTGGTATATGAGATATTTTAACTTCACTCCAAAAGATTTTCCCAAATCTTTTATACATGGATATAGTCCAATATAAATTCCTGGATATTGTGGCTAATTTTTCAGAAAGTTATTAGATATGATTCTGGGCCTCTATTAAATAGTTTGAGAAATGTAGAGATAAACACATTAAATATTTTTTATTTACTTCAGGATTTCTCAGAGCATTTATATGCTAATGTGCTTTGAGACTTTCAAAGGGTATGTGAGACAGAATCCGTTAGATGTCAAATGTGTTTGACCACAGAATCTTTAATCATGGAATTTTTGAAGGATTAATGTGTAAATAACACTTTGGGATATGATGCTCTAGTTTTCAGATGCCCTTGTCTAGAGAAGCATCTGTATTGTTTTGCAAAATTTGTGATGAAGGGCTAGGATTAAGAAGATAGACTGCCTGCTTTCAAATACTGACTCTTCCACTTACCATGTGACTTACTCTTTAACCAGAGGCTAATGTTATGTTTGTCTTGTTATGTTATGTATATTATATATGTTATGCTAAAGAAATAAAGTTCTCTGATATAGTATAAAAATAAAAGTTAGCAATTATTTTTAAATGAAATATAGTATTTTAAAATAAAACCATAGCTAAGTAGTGTGTTGATTTTTATCATGCAAGCATATATTTTTGGGAAAAATTAATAATACTTTTTGTCATGAGAATCATAATTTGCCTGTCCAGAGATCTTAAAACATAGTTTTTTATTCTTCTATTTTCAAACAAAGCTCATGTTGATTCCCTCGATTGGCATCATATTCAGAAACTCTACCCTTGAATTATCTTACAATAAGCTGTAAGCAAAATTTTACTAAAAGAAGTGATGTTTAGAAAACATTGACTAAAGGGCATTTAAATTCCAGACCATCTGCTTTTAACTGCTATGTCATACTCCCTTTACTGTAAGCACCCTCAAATCCTTTTGACATAGACAAATATTAACACAGAAGTTTTGAGTTTGTAGAGCAAACAGAATACAAAAGCAGTAATTATAGAGGAAAAATTACTGCAAAGTATCAAAATTCTTTCCATTATATACCAGTGACTAACAAAAAATCCTATTTGAAAAAAAATTTTTTTGATAATAGCCATTCTTACAGGTTTGAGGTGATATCTTACTGTAGTTTTGATTTACATTTCCCTAATGTTGAGCATTTTTTTATATGCCTGTTGGCCATTTGTATGTCTTCTTTAAAGAAATGTCTATTCTAGTCTTTTATCCTTTTTTTAGTTGCGTTTTATTTAGTTGTAGGAATTTTTTATATATTTTACATATTAGCCACTTATCAGATATATGGATTGTAAATATTTTCTCCCATTTCTTAGGTTGCCTTTGCACTCTGTTCATTGTTTCCTTTGTTGTACAGAGCTTTTAGGTTTGATGTAGTCCCACTTGTTTGTTCTGTTGCTTGTGCTTGATCTAAGAAATTTCTTTGATCAATGTCAGGAAGCTTTCCCCTATGTTTTCTTCTAGAAGTTTTGCAGTTTTCAGTCTTATGTTTACATTTTTAATCTTTTTTGAGTTGATTTTTGCATACGCCATAAGGTATGTTTTATTCTTTCACATGTTGATATCCTTTTTCCTCCAACACCGGTTATTGAAGAGACGAATATTGGTTTTTGTTGCTTATTTTTGGCACCTTTGTTGAAGATTAAGATATGTGGGCTTATTTCAAAAAAACATAACATAACAAATTGACAATGATACGGAGAAATTGAAATCTTTGTAAATTGCTAGTAGGAATGATAAATAGTATAGCTGCTATGGAAAATAGTATGGAGCATTCTCAAAACATAAAGACATGGTACTATCATATGATCTAGCAATCCAATTCTAGTTATATATACAAAATAATTAAAATAAATATCTCAAAGTGACATATGCATTTCCATGGACATTGCAGAATTATTCAGAAAAGTCAAGATATGAAAACAGACTACATGTCCATCAATAGACTAATGGATAAGAAAATGTACTATATACATGCAATGAAACCTTATTCAGCCTTTAAAATGTAGAAAATTCGTTATATGTTACAACATTGGTAATCTTGAGGGGCATTATGTTAAGTGAAATAAACCAGTCACAGAAGGACAAATGCAGCATGATTCCTTTTAAATGACATTTAAAATAGTTAGAATCATAGAATTAAAGAGTAGAATGGTGGTTTATAAGGACTTGGGGCAGGGGGAAATGGGAGCTATTGTTCAGTAGGCATAAAGTATAAATTATACAAGATGGAAAATTTCTAAAATCTATTGTAAGACACTGTGTATAGTTAACAATACTGATTTGCTCACTTAAAATTTTTGAGAGTAGATTTCACATTAAGTATTCTTACCATGATAAAAGAAAAGTTACTATTTTTATTAACTTTTCTAAACACGACTGGGTAAAATTGTGGCACAAACTAAGCTTGCCTCAATTTCCCCTATTAGATAACATAACTTTAACAACAACCTAGGCAATGAGAGAATCCCAATGTCATCACCATGATTGACCTTGCCTTCCTTAGGCAATGCATCCTACTGTAGAACTCTCAAATTTAACTTCTTCAGGCCTCAAGTTTTGCTAAATAATAAATTCATCCATGAGTAATTAGTTTATGTGCTTCTTTTTCTGAGGTAAAATAGGTACTTTATCATTATTGTTTAGGAAGTATCTTATTCAAATTAATGCTAACAGTAAAAATTCTAGGATTATAGATCAATTTTCAAGGTATGAAGTTTCTTTCGTCCTCTGTAACTATAGATTGATTTGAATAGGTAAATACTATATGCCAGGTATGGGAAATATAGAGAAAAATAATATGAATTCTAACAGTAGATGACTGCTGAATGAGGTACAGATGAAACAGAAAAAGAGAATAATAAAGAGTCAATGAATACAAGTTGCATCTAAAAGCCTAATACTGTGATTATTTAACTAATGCATTTTTCAATTTAGACAAAAAAAATTGTTTGACAAATTAAAATATTACAATCTTGGATTTGAAATGTATGCTAATGGTTGCTAAAGAGACTCCCTTGTGAAACAAAAATCTACTATCACTTAATTGAAAATGGTCATTTATGTAGCCTTTGCTTAAATTACTCATAATAGCTTGGATTATTAGATAATTATTCAATATACAGAGATAAAAAAAATCTATTTCCTTTATTTATCTAACTATTTTATTTTTTGTGCTCTCAAGTTCAAAAAAACATCTACTTCTGTTTCATGACAGCTCTTTAAATTAGTCTACACTTTAATATTGGGATCAATGATTCTAAGACAACTGAAACAGCAAGACGACAAATAATCAGAGAAATAGGTATTGGCACATTGAATACTGGTGAACTTGAGTATTAAGGAAATTAAGACTGAAACGATGGCTCTCCATCACCCAACAGTTCTCTTTCCTTTGCTAACTGACTCTAATTCCAACAACATTTATTTATATGACATAGTTGATAGTCCTCTCATATTCATGATCTGACTTCAGTATTTAGAGCACATAGGTGTGGACAGTCTTATACAAAAGAGAATGCTCTAGATTGCTTCCTTCAAGGTCATGTGAATCTTATTGTCTTATAATGTGATAACTAAGATAAATTTTTTATATGAACTACTTACCTACCTGGTTAATATGTTTTGAAATTAGTAAACTCATTATTTCATCCTGGATGGAAGATATTATATTTGTTTAGGTTTATTTGTATAATTTTATTTCTCATTTCTTGTTAATCTTCTATTTGAAAAAGATATTGTTAATATTAATACTTTTGTTTATGTCATTAGCTAATCTTACCAACTCAGTTTCATCCACAAATTATATTTTCTGTATTATCATCTAAGTTAAACATATACTGAATATCATATGGCCCTTTGCCTCTTCTCTAGATCCTTTCCTCTAGTTTTCCCTCACTCTGAAAATCAACTTTTAAAATTTTAATTATATAGATAGTTATAATTTCACCTATTTATCAAGTTTTTGTTATTCAATTATTTCCTGAAAGATAATATGAGCACCTGTCCAGCAATACAACAATAGTATTTTATTTTCCTGAAATCTGAAACAAATTCTTAAAACATAAAACCCATGTGCTCTAAAGTATAGAGCAATGCAACAAATGATAGAATAGACAACTTTACCAAAAAAAAAAGACTAGAAAAGATAAAAAATATGTTATGTTAGCATAAACTGATTTCTTCAAATTTGTCTCTAGATTTCATCCTGTGATTTAATGTACCTTATTCTACCATTGTTCTTAATATCTGGTTTCTTAACCTCACCTGATCAAATTCCTCATTTTTTCCTCCTAATATTATCAGATTTTGTTTTTTTCCTACTCCTGATTCTTTGATCATGCCTACAGAGTCAATTCCATGATTTGTTTTCCATGATGGCCTTCTAGTAAAACTCTATCCTTAAGACTGAATCAACTACAAAGTTATGCCTCACTTCTTGATTCTGATAATCTTTTCCTAAATTTGTTCTTGCTGAATTCTAAACCTTTATGCCTATTATTGCATATAGTACATACAAATTCTTACTTTGATATAATTCAAAAATGACTTTAAAATATTAAATTAAATAAATAAAAACTGGTGAAATATCAGAATTTTTGATATTTTAAGCAGTAGTTGGTATAGGTACCTTTCAGCTAGAGTGATTATCCTAGTTAATGTGACAGCTGCCTTGTCAGCATTGCTTGTTAAGAAATTGTAGCTGCACTCCTACCCATTACTGCCACACTTATCTGACTATTTCAATCTTTTTTAAAAATTTTGAGGAAGTTTTATAAAAGAAAGAGCGAGATACAAAGGACTCTTGTCTGTGAATTCTTTTGGAGCCAATACTTATATTTAATCCACTTCTGCTTATTCCCACAGACTAAGCCATAATTTAAAAGTTAATTAGTTAATGGTCTTTTTAAAATTAAGATATTGAATATATATATAATTTAAGCCAATGAGCTATTCCAACAAGCATTTATGAGAGCTATTAGATAACAAAGATAGGTATAAATTATTTTGGAAATTATTTTAAATGATACTTTATAAACTTTTATATTCATCAGAAAAACCTATGACACATTAAAATATAAATTATTAGGTACCTCAAATAAAAATATTAAAAGAAATAAGACCTGGCAATCATATTTTTAAGTTCTCAAGTAATATCAGATTACTACTCACCAAAATTTGTGTCTGAGACAATATAATTTTTTGTTCAATATGTAAAAACTAACATGCATAAAAAAAGTTAGAATTGACTAAAGGAATTATGTCTTATAAAGAATTAGAAAGAGAAGAGAGCAAGCACATTGGGAGAGAACTTTAGTTACTACTAAAAAATTTGGGATTAGGATATATTCTGTGGACTCAAACAATTTGGATACATTTTTGAGGCTGAAATAAAAATAATGAAAACTGATAACTTTTAGAGACAAGTTTAATTTAGTGAGAAAATAAAAAACTGAATATGAAGAAGTTTGTAACAAGGATATTTATATGAATTGTTTTAATTGTTTTTAGGAAAATAGAAAATTAACTGCTAAACAATGACATGATCATTTTAAAGAAAAAGATAAAAATGAATCACAACAAATAAGTCTTACAAATTAAGAACTTGATAATGTATCTTGTTCAACATTACCTTCTGTTATTGACCTACTTGCTCCACTATATTTATTGCTGAAGATTTTCAAAGATCTGCTGAATGCTACCCATAATAAGCATCTCATAAGCTCTGATTTTTAGAAAGTTAATTTTTCATGTACTCTGTTTCTCTTTAGACTTTATATAAATCATTTTTTTATCTTAGTAGTATTCTGCATAGTATATTACTTAAAAAAATTGCTTTCCTATATATTTCTTTCAAAAAAAGTCCTAAGAGTAGAAAAATGAATATAGCGCACACATCTTAAATCTTTACATCTTAGCTTTTTCTCTATCTAACAATAGTTTCCATATTGTGTATAACAATTAGACTCAGTCTTCATCTCATAAGGTGTTCAATATTCTTTTTAACTTTGTAGTCTGAGCGATACTTTTGTTAATTATATATTATTCTTAATTGTCAATGTTTTATGTTCATTTGGCAATTCTAATTTTTACTTTACCTTATTTTACTGAAATGAAAAATTCTTAAGAGTACATTGTTCGATTAAGAAAAATTACCTCCTATGTAACAAAATAGCCTATCAAGGTGTGAAATATTACCATTGTTCCAGAAAGTATCCTCATGTTCTTCCAAATCAGACCCAATTTCAACCTCCCAGAGGTAGCCACTGTTCTGATACTTTACCCATTTTAAAACTTCATGTAATAGAATTATACAATATACACACTTCAGTAAGGCTATTACCATGTTGTATTCCATTGCATTTTAATTGTGGAAGGTAGCTTTCACTATAAGGTTATATATATTTACAGAAATTTTATTAAAACTCATTATATTCCATTGCCAAGACTTTGCTTATTAAGGAAAAAAAACTTTAGGAAAATGTTTGAATACAAAATATACTAAAATTATATCAGTGTCAGAAACAATATTTATAATAATATTTTTTATTACATGGTAAAAATTATATAAGAAAAAAGGTCAGATTTGAATTTCAAGTCAATATTGTGTGACATTTTATTTTGAGTTTTTTTTATTATGTATACTTTTAGTTATCAAGATATATTATTAAATCAATCTTTTTTCTCTATAGCAAAAAACATTTAATGATAATGCCAATATTAAAATCTATGAACATTTTGAGATTTAATTGAAATATCATGAAATATATTTTCATTAGTATACATGTAGTTATACAAAGGCTTTTAAAGTTTAATTGATAACATTAATAGTGTTTTAAAAAGTTCCAATATATTAACTACTTGAAATAATGTTAGTATGTTGGCTATTTCATTTTAATATATAAATTTATAACAAATATGAGCATTACAGGATGTTCTAGAATAAAACTATGACATGAAAGGGTTACAGAGAGACATCACTAGTCACATATAGTACAAATATAAAATAAGCTTGATTAGGGAAAAACTTACATGAAATTTAAATTAAAAAAATTATAATCTCAAAAGGTTAACTCAGAGCTCACAGTTTAGGCTAAGTATAAATTGACTGAATCCATTATGGCCAACTTTTCAGTAGTGAAGCTCCCACTCTTATAATAATTACATATTTAATGGTCAACTAATAAGAAACAACTAACATGTGTTATAGATATGTAAAAATATAAGCTTTCTGGTTGAAAAGTTGGCCCCATAGAAAGGAAGAATGTACAACAACAGTTACTGCTATCAGCCCATTCTTGCATTACACTGAGACCTACTGAGTCAGCTCTTTATTGACCTACTAAAAGAGGGGAGGAAATTAGCCACCAGGACAATCCTGACCAATTTCTCTTTAATGTATTAATTAATGCTTATGGAACTATCTCATTTTTTTTCACCTTCATATCTCTTTCATTTTAGGTCATAGAGATAGTTGAGACATTTTCTGGGATATGCAAATCAATAAGGTCTCACACAGCTGGATCAGATTAGAAGTGCCATAGGCAACACTGTGAGGAAGTCAGCTTATGACTTATTGCCTGGAAAAATTATAAAAGGTTGGTTAGAGCATTTTGTCCTTATCTGTAATAAAAGGAGAAATATATTTACCACCTCTTCCTAATCTCATACCACTTCCCAGAATTAGATGAAATACCCACTAATGGATGAGACAGACTGTTTCTGTTCCTTTTTCTGGAGTGATGAGTTACATAGAAACTCAATAATTATCTTTTTATCACTATGAATAACATCTAGGGGTGGAGTATGGTGGCTGTGGACTCATTTGAAACAAAGTCTATGTCCTAGTGTCCACCATCTGAACAACATTAACTATCTATTTGTTGAGGTCAAAAAGGACACTATAAAGAATGAAGATCATTTGGGGACTTACTATTTCCTCTCACAGTCTCTTTATTTTCCTGACTCTTATGTTCGTAAAAAGTCAGCTCAGCATGTATGTTCTTATGTAACTTTAAATAGCTGACTAGAATAGAAGGAGATGGCCCTATAGAGGTTATCATTAAGAAGTCTGGCTGAATAAAAATTACATAAGTCAGAAATTTTTAGTATTGGTCTTCTAATCATTTTTGATGATTCCATTATTGTTATGAGTTATAACATGGATTTAGTGGGATACAAAGAAATGAAGGCTAATGTGTTTAATTTGCTTTGTAAGTCCAGATGGTTTTCTCTAGATCTGTCACCTCATATAGGCATTTACAAGTGTAATATGAATACCAATTTATGAATAAATTGTTGCATGTGTTGCCAGAGGATGGAAATCAAATACTTTAGTTATTCAGTCCTAAGTAAACAAATAGTCCTACCCAGACAGACCATTAGTAATAGCTCCTCCCTCAAAACAAAAACTGAATTAAGATATATTTCAATCACTTTAAGAGAGCTATGTTTATATTGGTGGTTTTTAGCTGGGGATGATTTTGATGCAAAGGACATATGGCAATGTCTGGAGACATTTTTTATTTCCTCAATTGACAGTGGTAGGAAATGCTATTAGTACTTGATAAGTAGAGCCCAGAGATGCTACTAAACATAATACAATGTCCATGAAAATTCCCCAAATAAATAATTATCTGATTCAAAATGTCAATAGTGCCAAAACTAAATAATTCCCTCCTATCTTTAGGAGCAGTATTGGAAGAAAATGCACTTAATAGATTGGAGTGTTAGCAACTTCTTATTAGGCTAAATATACTATTTTATAGGTTTTATCACACAATTAGAGGTGAGTTGTTTTATTAGTTAACCATATTATCAATTTAGGTGCCAAGTGTTGGTAAGTGACATTCCATTGAGTTATTTAAAAAAATTTTACTATAGTAAAATAAGGCCTTCATAGCATGTAATTAGAAATAGCTGTTTATAGTTTTGGGTCCAGGATTGCTCTTCATTGAAGTTATAGTTTCTGTTTCACAATGGAAATATTTCAAACTTGCCCTACTTTATGGGAATTTAGTTCTAAAAAGATCTGTTACAGAATGAGAATGTTTGAGTCATAACTGTTGATTTTACAAGGTACTTTCTCTTGATTAAAGCCCAAAAATAGGCTAGTAATAATTGATCAAAAGCAATCCACAGATCCATGAATCTCAAAAAAACACAAAATAAGTTGATTTAAAAAAAATCACAACAAATCACACTTTTTTTCAAACTCCTAAAAACTATATACTAAAAGAAACCTCAAAAATAACTCAAGATAAAAATACATATCAAATATGAAAAATCAGGGAAAAGAATAACATCTGATTTAGAAACAATGGACAAAAGAAAATAAAAAGCACCTTTAAAGTGCTGAATAAAAAAATAAAAATAAAAATTATCAATGTAAAATTCTCTAGCCAGTGAACATATATTTCAAAAATGAAGGTTAAAAAAAATGACATTTTGTGATAAATTATCTGCTAACTAAAAAAAATAAATTTAAAATATAAGGATATAAGTTGGTTAAAAATGAGAAGATGGAAAAGATATAATGTGCAGTACAAAATATAATAATCTGGAGTACCTATATTAATAACAGAAAAAATAAGATGTGTGACAAAGAGTATAACAAATAATAGAGGAACATATAATTTTTATAAAAAAGATCAATTTTTGTAAAAAACATAACAATCTTAAATGTGTTTGGATTCGACAAGAAAATTGCAAAATACACAAAGCAAAAATTGACAGAAATAAAAGTAAAAGAGATATTCTAGACTTTTTATAGATGGTAATTCAAAATTTTATCTTTCAAAAAGTCAGTAAAGGTAGAAATTTGAACATTATCAATTCACTTAACCTAACTGTCATTTATAGAGTCCTCCCTCAACACATTTCAAATGATTAAAGTCATAAAAAGTATGTTTTCTAACCGCAATGGATGAAATTAGTAAAAAGAAACAATGTGGTATCTAGAAAATCCCCAAAGAATTTTAAATGAGCAACAGACTACACTACACAAGCCCGATCCCTTCTGATCTCAGAAGCTAAGCAGGGTCGGTCCTGGTTAGTATTTGGATGGGAGACCACCTAGGAAGAACAGGTGCTGTAGGTGTAAAAAATAAAAATAAAAAAAATAAGGTATTTTAAGCTGACAAGGTTCTTGCAATCTGTGAGGTCGACCAAGAGTTGCCTCACCTAAAAACAAAATAAAAAATAAAAATAAAATAGACCACAAGTTAACTTTGGGTTAAAGAAGACAACACAAAGGACATTATAAAATGTTCAGAATTGAATGTATATGAAAGTAATGCTGAATTCTGTGGGAGCAGCTAACATACTTATATTTATTTTTCTTTTATGCTTTTTTAGAAAAAAGCATCATTATCTTCCCAAATGTAGACATCCCTGTAACAGATTGCCCGAACTAGCACTTCACGCTGTATTTGGCTTTATCCATTATTCTGATGACCCATCACTGATGAGTTTGGAAGAATAAAGTTACAGAACAGGCCTTGTTAGTTGAATGCAAACTGATTTTGGTTTTCTTCAGAGTAACATAATAAATAAAGCATTAGCAGTGTCCAAGACTATATACCAAATGCCAGTCATTGTTATATTATTTTGATGTCTGGTTGTATAGGAGCAATGGAGAAACGTTTCTGTTGAAGGCTTTATAGTTCTCAACAGGTTTTTACTGGCCAGATAGGACTCTAAAAGCTAAGACAACAATGCATACAAATTCCTCTGATACTAAATTTTGTGTATGAAGACCTATATTAATTTACCAGAGATGCTATAATAAAATACTAAAAACAATAGAAATTTATTTTCTCACAGTTCTTGAAACTAGAAGTTTAAGGTCCAAGTATTAACAGGGTTTGATTCTTCCGAAAATAGATTCCATGCCTTTTTCTTGACTCCTGGTGAGTTGGTGGCAATTTTTGATATTACCTGGCTTGGAGAAACATTATATGTTCAACCTCACATGGTGTTATCTCTGTCTGGGTTCAAATTTCCCACTTGTAAAATGACAACAATCATTGTATTTGGGTCTTCTCTAATGATCTCATTTTAATTTGATTACCTCAAAAAGACTTTATCTCTAAATAAGATCTCATTCTGAGGTACTGACATTAGGATTTCAATTTACAAATTGCCTGGAGGCACACTTCAATCCATTGTAAGATCTATTCCATTGTCTTCTGGGATGGAACATTGTTAGAACTGTATAATATCAGCAAGGTTTATGAGTACGAAACCACTTGGTGTCAAAAATTTTTCAACTTCTAAAGTAGACAAAAGCAGAGCCTGTAATGCCTATATAGCCTGGTTATTGTATGTATGCAATTTTGCACCTAGAATATTCATATAATTTTACAGTTTAACAAAAGAAGAGCAAGGACAATTTGGACACACAAACAAACTGAGAACCACGTCAGCTCCAATATCTAGCAGGTTCAAGAATGTTTTGAGCAACCCCTACCTCCTCTGGAAGGAAGAGCAAACTATTACTTAAACTAGTTCTCGTCTCTGCTTCATTTGTCCTGTTAATTTTCCAAAGCCTGAGAGTTAGTTTATTTAATTTTTGCCCCATAAGAGCAACCAAATTCAACTGGGTTTTTACATCAGACTATCTGCTTGGTTGTAATTTAAGTCACAAGTTAACTCTGCTAGTCCCTTGATCTTATCATTCCCCAACCATCAGTCCTAAAGCAGATGTATTCTTGCAAGATTTTTCACAGGCTTCAAATTGTCTGGTCTTTTTTTTTTTCTCCTATCACTCTTTCTACCCAGGATTTTCCTTCAGTGATAAATGTACTTTTCTTTCAATAATCTGCATGCTTTAGAGACATTGATTGCTTTAAATTTCTTATGCTACTTCAAATTGTCTCTTGTTTGGAAGTTTTGGTGACTGCCAGACTACTCTGCTGCAACCTCATCGCTCTTAGGTCCTGAAGCAAACCTTTCTGAGGCCTTGTTTGTCCTGAGACAGCATCCCGTGTGGCTGCTATTCTTGCTCTGGGACTAGCAGCCATCATACCTATCATGCCCACTATGGCCTTTGGAACAGCTATCTCAGTGGTCATTCTGGAAGATGCTGAACTGGAACACTTCATAGCTATCTTACTCACTTGGAAACTGGCAGAACTTAGCCACCAGCATTCCTTATGACCCCCACCCCCACTCCTAGAACACAGTTTTTCACTATGGTGTGGTGCATGTGGTTTGGAATCACATTATTTTCAAAACCAACAGCATTGCTATAACTGGAGTATATTTTTTTATGATCATTACCTATTCTATATAGTAATTATAGATATATATACAATGTTATGGACTGAAGGTTTATCTTCCTCAAAAATTCATGTGTTGAAATCCTGACCTCCTAATGTGCTGGCATTAGGAAGTGGAGACTTTGGAGTATTTAGATCATAATGGTGGAACCCTCATGAATGAGATTAGTGCTCTTACAAAAGATACTCAGAATGCTCTCTCATTTTTCCAGCATGTGAGAATCCTGCAAGAAGATGGTTGTCTGTGAACCAGGAATCAGATTCTCACTAGACATCAAACCCACTGGAGACTTGATTTTGAACTTCCCAGTTTCTGGAACTGTGAGAACTATTTACTGTTTAAGCCATTCAGTCTATAGTGGTTTTTTTTGTTGTTGTTATAGCAGTCCAAATGGACATGACACACAACTAATGCCATATGTGCTGATGACATAAAATAAGGTTTACTGAAAAAAAAATTACTAGCAGAGAGGTAATCTACCAAACTTATACTATTGTACAGTTTATTACAGACATAATAGAATGTCTACATTAAGGTCAACTTTTTAGTTAAAGGGAATCATTTTTCATAATTCTCACTCTATTTGTAGAGACAGTGGATGAAAAAACTTCATGTGATTAAACAACCATCCAACATCCCCAGTAGAGGAGAGAGCTTTATCTTTTAATTAATTAATTAATTAATTAATCGATCAATTAATTCATTATTTTGGTAATAAAAACAGCCCCTGGTGTTAGCAGCTGGAATCAACCTGTTCTACTGTACTTACTCTGAACCAGCTGAGCAAACTTTCTACTAAGTTACTCAAATGGGTGTGTGTGTGTGTGTGTGTGTGTGTGTGTGTGTGCACAAATGAGAGGTGGGAAATGAGCCATCTTTTCTCAAAAAACTACATAACTAACTTATATTAAGAATAATGACAAATTTTATCAATGTATATCTGTTATACATCTTTAAGGAAGAAACTTCTGTATCAACATTAATATGATACTGTTGAACAATCTCTTGTCCAGTTATAATTAAGCTATTTTACTTAACTGTATGCCAAATAGTTTTGCTTCCAAAATCATGGAATATCATGACTGAATTCAATTTAACTGGATATTGACACTCTGTTATAATAGTCTAATTGTCTAGAACACCATTAAAATAGGCAAGTGGGCTTTAAAGAGATGTAGGATAATAGCTTCTTAGTGTCCTCTTGCCACTTTAAATTGCCCTAAAAAAAAATCAAGATAAGCAATAAAAAATAAAATATATTGGAACCACTAGGAGAATTTAGAACATTTTGGGAATGTCCATTCCCTTAGAGTAATCCATGGTCCTTCATGTTACATAAGTATATTTATCAATTAACAAGGTACATATTCTATATTAATCCACTAGGTATGTTCTTCAGGAGATTCTTTATATTTCCCAAATATAATAATTTTTATCATGTGAAGTATGTTTGACTGTTATTTATTTATCTACTTAAAAAGTTAAACCATTTTATGTTAAAGATAACAAGTGTTTCTTTATTTTTTAAAAAAATTGTTACATATCTTATTAAACACTGAAGCATTTGTATGTACAAAACTAAAGCTATTTCCTGGAAAACAGCCTATCATTAGAGTCAGGCTGTATAATGTCAAAGCTCTAAATTAAAAATGACAGCTTGCTATTGACTTATCTGTCTCTTCTTCTAACTATAGCTATTTATATACTAATGCCCATGAAATAAAATCTGAAGCTATGCACTAGTAATACATTCTTGGATACCTTTCTCCACCTAACATGAATAGTTGTTTTCCAATGTTTTCTTGTGTTTTTAAAATGCCATTGTTCTACCCAAAGAAGATCTTGTATTGGATTTCCATTAAATTATAACTGGTGATACATAATGTAAACATTCTTTCATTCATTCACCCTCATCTATTTTTATATTCAGGTCTATTTCCCACCCGTTCACATATTTAGTTTCAGTGTACCTTATATATCCCTCAGGCTACATAAATCATCTCTGCTTGTTCTTCTGTGGACACTGTGTTGTGTAATATTTCTTTAGTGTAGTCAGTCAGGCCTCTCCCCAGGTGAGGTTATTTTTTTTTTTCTACTGGGAAAACATGAATATATGTTATTTGTTTGGGAACAAGTTTTTATCTTACTTCTGTACATACCTCTAGCCCTGATTCAGAATTTTTAGTCACTTTCTTGAATCACATCTAGAAAACGTAATTAGAATTAAATAAAAATATTCTTTAGAATCAACTTAATATTTCTACCTCAGATACCATTGTACATATTTAGGAGACTTTAATGCCTTAATCTTACTAATATGTAGAAGATTTATAATTTCATTTATAATTTGATCCTGCAAAACTCCTTACAATATATTATACATGCACACTTTCTAAATTTTTAAAAATTTTATTGTTTTTGATTCATTTGTATATAATTATTCTTGACTTGGCTAGTCAAACAACCGAGCAGAGTATAAAAATATTTACACAAAAGACTGTGACTTCACAATACAAAGCATTCTTGCAATTGCTTTCATATAATGAATTGAATAGAGAGAGTGCTTACTGTGCTTCCTAATTCTATGTGCACTTTCCTTTGTTACCTATTACTGTTTGTTTTTACTATCCATGCTGATTCTTTACAGTCATATGTTGGAGGTTATGGGATGCCAGTTAAAAAGACATATTTTTTCTTTGTTTTTACAATTTAGAAACTGGGCTTCAGATGATGATGAAAATAGAATATTAGGTCTATTGTATATGATTCAGGAGTTCAGGTTTACTGAGGATATCTCATAGGACATGCAGGATCTTGACTTTAGTCCTATAAAAAAAGGCATTTGGGGAGCAAATTTAAAATTTACCACCCAGATTTCTAGAGGTGAATCCTGTCTCATATCCTGCTTAATAAAATGATGTGCTTCTAAGCCTTGCTTTCAATGTAAGGGGTTGATATGATTACTTTGGTAAATCATATAAGTCTTCTCTTCTCTGGATAAAGTATGCCAGGAAGGTTAAAGATATTATTTTTAGTGTTCCTTGAAAAGTAGTTTTTATCCTAACCCAGGACAGTGGCCATAATAATGGGTTTCCCAAAATCCATTCATTACAAGAAGCCAATATATTTCTACCAATGCCTCACTTTTAAAACATTGGGTAATTAGTTGACTAAAGGAATGTGAATATGTTATTTAACATCATTTTTTTTTTTTTTTGCAAATAGCCTATGAGCTCCTAGTTCT
The DNA here is from genome assembly GCA_004027375.1 of Macroglossus sobrinus. Classification (NCBI taxonomy): domain Eukaryota; kingdom Metazoa; phylum Chordata; class Mammalia; order Chiroptera; family Pteropodidae; genus Macroglossus; species Macroglossus sobrinus. Next base: position 77,100 of record PVKZ01001056.1, on the reverse strand, counting down.
AATTTTGGTGGAAAATTATAAGAATATAATCTCAGTTGGAGCTGCAGATATGGCCTTTGTCCAGAATAACACCAGATGGTTTACTTCTGGTCACTCAGAAACACCACCTTCTTGGAAAAATATGAGATAGCATTTCTTAGCTGAGTGTGTTTACTGTCAAAGGGAATTATAACCCAAAGATTACTCTGAAAGTCTAATTTCGTGTAGAATGAATTACTGTGTTTATATCTCTAGAGGGGCTTCTGAAATGGTCCTTGGCCCAAGAATATAGAACAGAGGAGAATTCAACTTTCAGTGTTGAGCTATATTATTTTTTAGTCATCTATTGTTTTTTTATTGAATTATAACCTGCAATGAGTAGAGACGAAATTTTATACATATTCATTATAGACATGTATTAGAAAATAATGATAACTGAGAATATTATGCCAATGATGTGAGCCATATTTTTCATTTCTTAAAGGCTTTACTTACTAAAATACTTTAAATTTTTTCTCCTATCATATACCTGTCCCTGAATTCTAAATATCCATAGTAATTGGAAGATCTTTATTCTGTAGAATTGAAATAATTGTAAAATATTAACAATATTTTAAACATGATTGTCAAGAAAATAACAAATTTTGATTATTAGAAATTTGTATAGTTTGTAGAACTCTTGAGTTCTATGCTTTTTTTCTATTGCCTTCTTAGTATTTTGGCAATCTCAATGCTTGTTAACATTATCAACAGAGAATGGAGAGAAATAATACAACCCTTGAATTCATCAATTTTCTATGTTCCTATATTGGAAAAACATTTCTAAAAAAAAAAAGGCTGAAATAATAGCAGGACTGTACGTACCTTGGGCATAGGGAACGATGTAAAAGAATGCTGGCATGATACACAGTGTTGACATAAGAAACATGCAAACTTGTGGAGAATTTTTATAAGAGTTTATTTAAGCCAAACTGATGATATATCCAGGGAGCAAGATCTCAAATGCTCCAAAGAATAACAGGTTTGTAGTTTCTTTTATGCATTTGAAATTAAGGAGAGAAAGTAAGGAAGATTCTTGGAGAAAGCAAGAAGGGTTTGGATTATAGGATAGTTAACAAGATCATGTGCTCTCTTTAGAGTAAATACCCCCTTTCAAGGATATTACTTCTGGTATTTCAAGTGTGTATTAACCTAGATGCACAAGAACAATAGACAGGGCTGGTTTAAAACCTTTCACTAAAGAGGTTATAGGCCTGGGGCTTGACTATGCACCATGACCTTCCCAGTTAGAAATTTATAATCTGATCACCCTGTGAGGTTACTATTTATAGAACCCAATTTTTTTTCCAAAACTGGAAAGATGATGAGGATCCAAATAAGGGACTGACAGTAGAAATAGAAGAAATTTATCCCAGATACAATTAAGGAGCCAAATATGAAGATTTCTAGAGTGTTTAAAGAAAGAATGAGGGTTCTAGTTCAGATTTTTAATATTGGTTAATGTATAAATAAAAATATGATTAATAGAGAACAAGTCTAGAGCTAGAAACTCTGGATTAGGTACTGAAGAAAGCTAAAATTAATTAATCAATTTTGGGTTTGAGTTTGGTATACCAACCGCATGTCTTGATACATAGTTTTTCATTTCTAAATTATTAATTGTGGGGATTGAAGAAAAAGTCACAGAACACTATTCAATTGATCTTTTGACCTAAACATTGATCATTTCACCTAGGTTATTTTAAAAATATTACCAAAAAATGAGTCATCAAAATATCATAATTAATGTCTTTCTCAAATATAGTTATAATGACTTCTAATATCACTCCATTCACAAGAAGATGCTAAAATCATTATTTGTTTGCTTAAATGTATTTTCCCAAACAGATCGTTACCAGAAATAAAAGCTTTTTTTTTTTTTAAAAAAAGATACTACTCAGAACTAGAAGGAAGATAGGAAAATATGGATAGAAAGTGGGTACTCTCTCATTTTTGAATCCACTTCAACCTGTCTTTTTAATCACATACAGAGAGGCACAATGTTTTTCTCTTTTCAAGTAATTATAACTTAAGATTTTATATATTGATTCTATAATTAATAAAAAGGGTAACAATATATTACCATCAGCAAGTTTTGAAAATTTTCTGTCTTTAAATATTTTCATTATTTTGGATAAAATTACAAATGATAGAAGGATCTTTACTAGACATTGGAAACACTGGTTTTAATTATAATATTAAATAATTGGATAGCTTTTTTTTTGGTATGTGTCTGCATGTATGCTCACATGCATGTGTGTGTGAGAGAAAGAGAGAGCATGCACGGTTTTATGTGTCCATTGTCAGAAACGTGTTTTTCTACACTATTATTTTTCATAAGAAGGCCCTGGAAGCCTCAACTGGTTTTCATAAGTTAGTGGTGGAGAGTAACCTGACTCAAGGAAGCTCTCAGCCAGGTCTCAGCCTTAAGAGAACTAGTAGCATCGACATTACTGTAAACTTGTTGTAAGTGAAGTCTAGACCCACCCTAAACTGCTGAAGAAACTGCATTTTAACAAGATTCTCAAATGATATGGGTACACAGTAAAATATGAGAATTCTACTCTAAGCCAAGGCACTAAATGAATCAGGAACACTTCTATGTGATAAATTCTATGAGAAACTAAATACTGATGCCTTTTGTGTTAATTTTTTGAGTACCTGCCCACATGAGATTTAACAAAAAGGCCTGGCATCAAAAAAGAGCTAATGTATTTTGTCTTATAGGTGAAGTTGAGACATATGCTCATCCATACACTGCTGCATTCAATTCCAAACTGCATTTCATGGTTTGTAGTTTCCTTTTTCAGCTGTATAGAGAATGAACAACTTTGATGTTTTTTATGACAAATAAAATTAAAGTGTAATGAAGGGTTGTACTATGGGTTATTATTTGTTAATATATTCATACTGGGGTTTTGAAGATTTGAAGTCACTGCCAAGACCTTGTAAATTTCTTAATGTTCTTAGAACTATATGAATGCAAAGCAATAGTAGTAATTAGCTTTAGACTTGGGAGTAGTTTGAGCTAAAAGGAAAAGAAGGAAATGTTAATAATTTCAAAGTATTTTATGTGTATGTGCGAGCAGTTTTTAGAAAGAAACATATTTTAGTATTTGTATACTATAAAAACATGCTCAGTGCTGATTTAAATGTATGACAGATTCATTGTGGTATAAATTAACTTAAAAAAAACTGATCACTATTCATTAAGGTAATTAGAATGCATTATGTAATCTGTTCAGTAGACATGTAAGAGGCAAAATTATCATTATAGATCGTTTACTCATTATGTTCTATTCTGAAAACCCATTAATTACATATTTTATTTTTTCATTCATTGGCAGCAATTGTCCATAGCTTCTGAATGATTCATAAATATATATCAACAAAAATAAATCTTTTTCAATAAATATTGTCTATATTATGAGCTCAAACATTTAAAAACATAATTTTATAAATATATGCCATCGGAAATTTTAAATTTAGAGAAGTGAATAGATTATACAATTCTGGCTTATTGAACAGAGATTTGCTATCATTATGTACCTTCATCATTCTTCTCCTCTTTCTTATACGCAAACACTGGGATACATATGTACTGAAAAAAAATATTTCTAGTATTTGTTCTTTCATAGACTACACCTAAGATAAGGAGTTCCGATTACTTGGTTGTGTTATGTAGGAATATGTGTCTCTTTAATATATGAGTAAGAGAAAAATATTACATTGTACATTTTATTAGAAAACCTATTCATTGATGTTATTATAGATCTTAGAAGAGTAACACCTTGATTAGAGAAGGAAAGAAAGTATTGAATTAGCTTTATTGTTTCAAATGTACCACTTTGTAATCATGCTTAAACAGAATATATTACAAAAATAATTAAGTATACCAATATGTCAGATTATTTGGGGTACAAGTTTTGCTTATTTACAACACTCAATTCTGTTTACTGCCTAGATAAGGTTGCTGCAATTTGTATGCTTAGAAGATAAAGGGTTTTTCTTCTGACTAAATAACTCTAGCTTACATTACTTATTCTCAAACATTTTCTTATAAACATATTTTCTTTCCTTTTTGGTTATAAATGTAGTAAGGAAAACAAAGTATTTAAAAAGCCAATAGCAAAAAGAAATTCCTATTATGGAGAAATCTAGTTGTTTTTTATTAAGCCATTCTAGAACTCAGAAATATAAAAGTAAACTCCCCAGAGGCAACTGTAATGGAAAGAGAGGTACTAGAAATGATATGAGTAAAGAATTAGGAATCTGATTAAAGTGAAGAATCATGCACAGAATGAAGGAATGGAGCAAAATAAACTTACTACACTAAGTACATTATGTTACTGTATTAATCAGTTCTAATATAAGTGTGATTTGTAGACCAGCTGTATCAGCTCTGGCTGCCTGTTAAAAATGTGAGGTTTTGAGACTCATTCTCAAATTTACTAAAAAAGAATCTCTTCCAGTAAGATACAGGAATCTGTGTTTTAACAAGCTTTTCAGGTGATGCATATTAAATTTTTAGAAGTGTTGTACTAGACTCTAAACACTTCAGGGTTATTCACCATTGGTACTCAACACCTGCCACATATTAGACAATCAAAGAATATTTTTTGAAAGAATTCCAGAGAAAGAATGGATCACTGTGGCATGAAAACAAGACATTCATAGTAAATAAAATGTGAAAATTTTACTCTAGGCTATTATAACCATGTATTATTATATATTCACCTTTTCTATAGTTTCTTACACTAATAATTTATTATACAGTGTGACCATAAACTCTGGAAACAGGTAGTAGTTTTTTTTTTTTTTAGATTGACCTTGTGCTTGATGGCATTATGGAGATTCATCCATATTTCCTTACATTAGAAACATCCTGTACACTCTGCACCTGAGACAGAGCTTATATTGTGTTGCTCAGTGTAATTCTAGAGACGTACTCTCTACCAGCTTAACGATGGTACTTCTTTTGTCATTCAACCATGCTACTCCATTTAGTACATTCCATTCATACTCTTATGTAACTTTAATTCTTATTCAAAATGTCATTTGACATTTTTATAATAGTTAACTATCCATGCCAAAGAGTCTAGTAAAGAAACAAGATTAAAAATAATTGTAATAGTTGCCTTAAATGTTTTAAAGCACTATTTTAAGTTATTATTTTTAATTGATGTTTCACATAAAGAAGGCAATGATTATCCATACCCTGGGAGAAAGGGAGACTATGAATAATTGAAATGCATGGCTAATTATTGTCCACTGATAGTGTTACCTTCTATGCTACTATGCATTAGATTTTTAACACTCAGAAAACATTGACTATTCTGTTTTAGCTTTTGCTTTTGTCAGTCCTGAGTATAAATGTTAACCTCAAGTGGCATAATTCAAATTTGGGGAACAAAAAAGAAAAAATAGTAGCAAAAGAAAAGGGCACTTTACTCAAATTCTATAGCCAACCCCTAACTAAGTTGTTTTATAAGTATACAGGCATTCATTCATTTCTAAGAATTATGTAACATTAAATTGTTATTGGTGCTATATACAGAGCTGAAGAGCAAGTAGAATTAAGTACATTTACTTAGAGCATGCATTCTCAACAGGGGTGATAGTGCACCCAAGGAAGCAAAAACTGTTTTTTGAGAAACAAAACAGGCCAAAAGTCTTACTCTTCTTTATATGTAAAGCATAGGTATACATGCTGTACACAAACAGCAATGTATTATCTGTGGCATTAAAATTTCATGTGGAATGATTAGAAAACACAAATATTTATAAAGGCTTCATTGGAGGGTGATAATGGAAAAGGAAGTTTGAGAAATGCTGACTCAAAGGAAGGCTAAAAACAGTAAAAATAGTTGCAATTTCAGATTTTCTTATTGTTGGGGAATGGAGCTTCTGGATGACAATCTGTTTGGAAATGGGATAGAGTTAAGGGGGTGATTGTAGAGTTAGACAACGTTGCTTGGCCTGTATAATCCAATCCCCTTGAATGCAGGCATGATCTGTGACTATGTATGATGTATGTGTATCCCATGATTAGATTACACGATAAGGGTGAAGGCATTGTGCAAATGAAATTAAGTTCCCAAATCAGTTAGTTGACTTTCTGTCAAAAAAGGGAATATGTTCAGTGTGCCTTCTGTAATCAGGTGAGGTCATTTAAATAGGGGGAAGCATCAGAGACATCCTCTTGGCCATCTTGAAGAAAGCAAACAATCATTTTGTGAACTACCTAGGAAAAGAAATGACCTCAGGAGCTGAGGATCTCATCCCTGCAATGGCAAGGAAATATATTTTGCCAACATCTATGTAAGTTTGGAAGGACTGTGAGCTTCAGATAAGAACTGCAGCCCTAGCTGACACCTAGATTGTGGTCTTCTAAGACCAGAGAACTGCCTGGACACTAACCCAGGGAAACTGTCAGAAAATAAATGGGCATTTTGTAAGTTGCTAAATTTGAAACAATTTGTCACAAAGTCGTAAAAAACTAATACACACTCTACATAATTTTTATTTAGATCTGTGTGATTTGATAGATATTTGGAGGTTGGTATGGATAATAAACGTACCTGCCACACCCACGCTACCACTGACAAAAAAGAAGATTTTTAAAAATTAATTAATTTATTTAAATTAGTTTCAAGTATATAGTACATTGGTTAGACCTCTATATAGTTCATAAAACAATCCCACTAATTGTTCCTTCTCTCCTCTGGTTCTCCACCTAGCCATTACATTAATGCTAACTGCATTCCCTACACCGTGCTCCCCACTCCCTTGGCCATCTATCAATTATGAATTTGTACTACTTTAACCCTTCATCCCATTCTCCCAGCTCCCCAACTCCCCTCCCCTCTGTCCACTAATTATCCACTACATTTGTAAGTCTGTTTTTGATTAGTTTGTTCTTTTTGTTCCTTAGATTCTATATATAAGTGAAATCGTATGTTATTTATCTTTCTCTGTCTGACTTATATCTCTCAGCATAATAACCACTAGGTCTAAATTTAAATGGTAGAATTTTATCTTTTTTAATGATCGAGTAATATTCCATTGTATAAAGAAGTTTTAATTAAAAAAAAACACTGAGAAGTGAAATGCTAAGTTTTGCCTAGGATGAACATTTTTCTGATAGTGATGTTAAATGGTTTTATTTATTTATGTATGTATGTATGTATTTGGGTAAGGCAACCCTTGGTTGACCTCACAGATTGCAAGAAACTTGTCAGCTTACAATCCCTTATTCATTTATTTATATATCTATTTATTTATTTTATTTTATTTTTTTACGCTTACAGCACTTGGTCTTCCTAGGTAGTCTCCCATCCAAGTACTAACCAGGCCCGACCGTGCTTAACTTCTGAGATCAGAGGAGATCGGGCTTGTTCAGGGTGTCATGGCAGTAGCTAAATGGATTTTTTAAATTGTGAAAACTTACAGAGTACTTAAATTAAAAACATATATATGTTTAAATGACCATCAATTTGTCTTTCAACCTAAGGTAGGTATTATTAAGTACACTTGAGAGTGAGAAACAGTAGCATTTATACAACCAATCTTAGTAACATGAAATGAGATGGTGCTTTTGCAGTGGATCAAAAACTAGAACCTAGATCTTCTAGGCAACTAGAACTTTTTCTCCTACACTGTCCTACTTCTGTCCCATTCCCAAAATTTATTTATCCATTTAGAATCCAACCTTCATCTGATTTACGATATTGCTTACCAGAAAATTGTACTTTATGCCGGAGCCCGCCGGCTAAGATCGAACAGTTCCTGAGAGGGGGAGTGAGGATTAAGAAAAAAAAGAGGGAGAAAGAAACAAAAGATAGAGTCGGGAGGGCTAACAGTAAATACTGTCGGGCTGAGTTTATTTAGCACAGCATATTTATACTCTTGGAAATGCATGAAAAGCAAAACCCACAGATATTCTAACAATTGCTGACATTTACATAAATTCTCTCAAAACATCTTTGTTCCTGTTTTCTTTTTCTTATTTCTTGGGTCAAGGAACTTTCATGGGTCAAGGAACTTTCAACTCTTTCCATTAAGCCAAACTTCTTTCTTATGCATAGACTTTCCATTAAGCCAAACTTCTTCCTTCTGCATAGAGCCCACCTGCTCTGCAAACTTCTAGCTTGCAGGCAACTTTAACCCTGTCTATAGGGCATTCAGCAAGAATGGCTCCCGACAACTTTAGGTAAAGTAAAGAAGAAAAACATTTTTTTTTTATTGTAAAGGCAGATAAAAATACATGACTGGGGTAAATATACACAGCTATGTTTAGTACTTTTATTTTATGATAAATTCTATTAATTCTCTTAAAATGTCCCTATCCATAATATACTTTATGTTTAAATTGAAAACTGACATATCCTACTGTAGTGCCTCCTTCACAAGATAAAAAATCGATTTTCTATTCGGTTTCAGATCTGTAACTAGATTATTTATTAAAAAGTTCTATTCTAACAAGATTGTCTCTTCCTAAAAGTTATAAAAAAAACTAGAAAATATTTAAACTCTTCTTGATGTATAGAAAAGCCCCACATTCTATGTATGGTATTATTCATTTACTTATCAATATTTTATAAATTCTTTCACCAAACATTACAATTACCTATTTTTCTCAAAGATTATGTGTCCATACAGCCTTAATTTCTAAATTTCATATTACACTTTATACAGTTTATATTCAGTTTTAAAGATTGATAAATGTTTCTATTTCTGCTGTGAAATTAACTGAAGAATTGAAAAAGATCCCTACATAAGCTGAACGCATGATATCATTTAAGTTATTTATAACTTGCATATAACAATGCCACTTTTAGCTCCTCCAGAAATCTTTCCTATACAAATGCCTGAGGGATATTGAGCTACTATAATACATACTGTGCCCCTTTGAAAGATTTTGTGAGTCATCCAGGATAGGCAATTTCTATATTAGCTTTGATAAGTGCTGCAGTAGAGGCATTTGAAGGCAAAAAGATCTTGTTCTAGAAACCACAAAATGTGGAACAATAGGACTACAGACTGTGGAAAATTATTATAAACATCACTTACATTTTAGGCAGAAACTTCTTTGAAAATTTGAATGTACATTTGCAAATACTTCCTAAAGTTCATATGGAAAGTTCAGCTTCACAAAAATTTAGATACGTCATATTTCTTTCCTTTAAAATTATTCCATTTACTCTCCTCAAATAAATATATACAAAGAAAAATATGGTAGTAGTTGCCATGTGCTGATTTAACAAATTACTGCAACTCAGTGGTGTAAAACAACACAAATTTATTTTTTTTGTACACCAGTTGTCTGACATGGGTCTCACTGGGCTAGAATCAGCATTTCATCAAAAATGGTTCCTTGTTTCTTAGACTCTAGAAGCTGCCAGCATTCCTAGGTTCCTAGCTATGTTACTTTAATCTCTGCTTCCATTACCAGATGATCTTTTTTTCCCCTCTCTGATCTCCTGTTTATCTCTATAAGGACCATTATGATTACATCGTGAGACCTAGATAATTTTCTCATCTCTAAATTCTTAATCCCAATCACAAAGTTTCTTTTGACATAAAAGGTGGCATTCACTGGTTCTGGGATTAGGATATGAACATCTTTAGGGAAGGTTGTGTGGATTTACAGTGATTAGAAGACTACCGAGACTCAAGACACAATTTTTTGTTTATTCAACTGGGATGTTGGAAGCCATATGATTACTGATCATATAGGATAGAAAAGTGTTATGGCTAGAATGCATATATCATCAAGACATGATCATGGAGCTTGAAATAGCCCATTGGTTAGCTACTACTCTTTGGTAAAACCAGGGCTTCTTTTCTTCAGAATATGGAAGGCTTCAATTTCCATAGAGTTATCAAGTGCATGAAACATTTCTAGAATGCAGCTGTGGAACAACATTCCTGATTATTTGGTTCCTTTTTTTGTTATATATTGAATATGTTGAGATTAAATAGATATAAAAATAGTTAGTAGCTAATATGCTCAATAGTGTAGTGCAATAAATATAAAGTAATAATTTTTTTTGTCTTGGATTCAGCCAATATACTCTTCTAAAAATATATTGAATAATGGCAATTATAAATAACATTTTTATGATTTCATATAAACTGCCAAGTGCTTTATATTTATTAACTCATATAATTTTTTAGTGTAACCTTATGTGATAACTACTATTTTAATGTGCATATTTACATACTTAAAAAGTAACAGAAAGACTTTTGAACCCAGGTAATATGGCTTCAGAATTGATATTCTTAAGTTAACAACTGTCTCTATAAAACTTTAACAAACTTCATGAAAATCTATTTCTATAGTTCTGACAGGAATTCTGTTAAAAAATTAGTTGCACATTAGCTCTTTAGCTAGTTCTTTAATTTGTTAAAGAACTAATATACAAAATGAAAAAAGTAATGAAAGTTAACGCAATTTGATAAAAAATATAGAAGTATATAAATATGATGGCCTACTCTCACATAAAGCAGAAAGCTTCATGGAGAACTTAGCCTTCAACATAAGAGCACTGGTGGTGATCTAAGAGTGGTGCGGCCAGAAACCAGATCTTTCTTCTCTGGTTCTGCATTCTTCTCTTTTGGTGGTGCTATATGATTCTTCACTGTATGTAAATCCATTATTAAACATTTATTTAACAAATATTTACTGAATGCTCTAAGTAATAGTGTCATTATGGAGTCAGAAAGTCTAACAGCAAATACATATTTACAAAAATTTTTTTATTATAATTCTGGTAAGGATTACAAATATCACCATAAAATATTATCCTTGTATCTAAACTGATGTGATAATTGCAGAAATTATTTAGTGTGCAAACATCATCTTAAAAACTTAGAATTTATCTTTTTCTCTATGTAGAGTATATTAATTGCATCTTATTGCTTTAGGCATATCTTGAGATGTGCTCAAATTATTACAAATATAATTTGTTTCAAATATGAAGACACTCTACAAAGTTACCTCTGCTTTCAAATATTATTAGAAATCCATTAAAATTTGATAAGCTAATCCTGAAGTTAAGAAAATATTAGCTGGTTAAAAATAATAACATGGCATTCCAAAAATATGTTCTCATTATTGGCACAACTTCCTTGTTTCAATACCTACTATTTACTTCTAAAAGCCCTGAATTCTCTCCCTAGTCCCACTTCTCCCCAACTACCTGTCTAAATGTGCAAATTTCATATATGCTTTTCTTCATGATCTGATTAATATAACAAAAATGATTTAATTCTGTTTTGTTGTTGTTGTTGTTGTTGTTGTTGTTTTTGTGTGTGTGTCTCTGATACTAGAATGCCAACCACTGTGACTGGAATTCCAGGCAATCTGAGTTAATTTTTTAAGTACTTTTGGTTCTCAGTTCATAAACTTATCATTTATGCCTATGCTATGTTCTCTTAATGGCCTAGTTTTATATCAGAATTTATTTCTGTCCCTATTAAGTATCATTTAGCTGAGAAAATGCCACTAAAATGAGCTAAGTCCTATATGACAGGTGGGGTATGCATTTATAGGCCTTTTAAATTTATGTGGGCACTCTTAAGATTTCCTGGCTGCACACTGTTCAGAAGATTGTCTTTATTGAGCAAGAACACTTTTATCTGTAGTTAATTTTTGTTACTCATTTGTCCTCTAGTTGCAGTATTAGGCTTTAAAAATACAATATCCTTGCTAGACGATGCCTACTTGCTCTTGTTCGGGGTTTACAGTTTAAGAGTTAATAGTTTTTTTTTTTACTAAAAGTATGAGTTGCAGTTTCTAAATGTGTTGTTATTACCATGCTATCAAAAGTTTTAGGAAACATCCTTGTTAATTTGCTTTTATTTCCTCCAATTTATTTTCTCTTATTTTGTAACAGATCCTTCTGTCCCTAGTAAAGTATTAAAAGTGGGTTTTGTTATATTTATCATGATTATGAAAACAGAAAATACCATAATGACTAAAAAAGTTAAAATGAGACCACAGGGGCTAATATTTGGTATTTATAATATCAATATCAATTTTGCTGAGAGAAAAGTTGAGATTTAAAGCAAACTACCTCTGTGGGCTTTCTCCCAATTAAAGTAGCTCAGTGTATCTTCAAAAGAAAATAGTTAAAGGAGTATGGATTAATAAAAAATTAAGTGCTTCAGAAACCTTTTGTAAAAATAAATTTATTATATTTTTTAGCTAATTAGTTATTTTATCTTAGATATCTCAAACAGAAGACCAAAATAAATATTTTAATTTATTTTGGCAATATTTCTTTATAATTATTTTGAAATGAAACACCTGACTTCAAATTATTTTCTAAGTACTAAGTAGGACACTGTCTTTTTTTTTTTTTTAAGTGAAAATTTATATTAGATTGACCATGTAGTATTATAGGCTTACAATTCCAAAGATTCCTTTCTACAGAATGATATTTCAGATGCTTTGGAATTATTGCACTGAATATTACCACCCAAACATAACGATAACAAAGAAAAAGTATTTCTAAATCTGTGAGATATTATCTTTATATACCTAAAATATAAAAACATGATAAAATTTATCCGGATAATAAGCTACCATGTGGAATTATAAATTAAAAATATATATATTTCTCATGTTTTACAGGATTTGGGGCAATTTCTCTCTCTCTCTCTCTCTCTCTCTCTCTCTCTCTCTCTCTCTCTCTCTCTCTCTCTCTCTCTCTCTCTCTCTCTCTCTCTCTCTCTCTCTCTCTCTCTCTCTCTCTCTCTCTCTCTCTCTCTCTCTCTCTCTCTCTCTCTCTCTCTCTCTCTCTGTCTCTCTCTCTTTGTCTCTTTGTCTCTCTCTCTCCCTCTCTCTCTCTCTGTCTCTCTCTCTCTCCTTTCTTACTCTGTGTGTATTAGTAAATATATTATATGAATGAATCTTGGAAAAAGACCTTATTTTCCACCTGATTGCTTTCTAGCAGTTTAGTGGTCTTCTATAATTTATACATTGCTCATTGTTGAATCTGGGATTTGATTTTAGCCTACATACAACTTAATAAGTGGTCCTTAAAAATTGAATATGTTAGCAGAAGAAAAGAGACTGCTGAGTCAGAAACAAAGGGTTTTATTATTCATAGCACAGCAAGCATGATCATCAGAATATTCCTGTCAGTTTTATTGTCCGCAAGCCTCATGAGGACAACGTGAAGCAGCCCAGTGGCCAGTGGATGCAAAGTGAATGCTGCATATATAGTGGGTTTCTTCACAGATGAGGAACACTGACATTGAGAAATATACTGCTTTTATATCTATCAGTAAGCAAACCTACTTTTTGTTCCATAATTCCTTATCCCTCAGGGTTGCTCACTGCAAACACAGCCTTGGGAAATGGCATAAGTAAAGAGCCATCAGGGCCTTGTATTTTTGGCATACTAAGCAAGACATAGACAAACAAAAAGATCAAAGTGAATTTCCAGTATTCATATACTGCTTCCACCCTGTATTTAATAGTTACAATTGATAACTAACTTGTTTATGCAGTTGTAGTATAATTTGGAAGAAATTTTAGAGTACTAGTGATGTACTAGTTTTATATAATTATATATTTTTAATAAAGTCATTTTTTTAAAAAAGATGAACCATTTGAATAAAATTTAAAGAATCAAAAATTCTGTTTTTTTTCAAATTCTAAAAATATAAAATTATAATAATTGTTTTTTAAATAAAATAAGTGTTAAAATGATATAATATGGTTTATACAAGTCCAAGGTTTGCAGGTAACTGAAAAAGTTATTAGTATAAAAATAGAGAAACTATACAATTATTCCTCTCTTAATTTCTCAAAATAAAAATGTCTCCTGGGTGAATTTAAAATATTTGTTTATTTGAATACAGTTAGATCAAATTGTATGAGTCTATAGTCATTATGTTATTTCATAAGTAATAAAAATACACATTTTGTGAATTTGAATAAAATTTAAAAAGGTACTCAGAGATAGAATGTATTCTAAGAAATTATAACTTTGTAAATTACTTTATTTTCAATACCAGGTAAAATATGGAAATGTAGATTTCCTCAATTTTAATTTTGAAGAACTGAACTTCAAATTATTGAAGTGGCCTAATTTCATGGGCCAGACAATTGCTTGCAGAAAAATACAATTTTAAAATTGAATATTTGAAAGGCTCTAAAAGATAAAAAAAAATATTATTTCTTTTTCTGGCTTGAAATAAAAAATGTATAAGTAAAAATAATTTTTAATTTATTGTTGTTCTATCATCTACCATATAAAACAACATATTAAAATTCATAGACTTTCTACAATTAAATGGTAACTGTTATTTGATATATAGGTTTTACCTTCACATTGAGTTTATTATATCCTTGAGAATACAACTCTTTTAAATTACAATTACTTATTGAAATATTGCTTTATGTTTCCTCCCCATATTTTCTTCTTTTTCTTTAGTTTAAACTTGTTACTAGGGATTATAATTCCTTGCCTTATAGAATTTGGCCAGGCTTAAGACTGAAACAACTATGAGTCAAGCTTCTATTTATTCTTTTTAATACCATAAATATATGCCAGAGATTCTGCTCAATAAGGATAAGAGTATAATGGAGTGAAATTTTCAGTCTCTCTGGCTCCATCTTGTTCAAGCCTGCTTTGTACCCAGGCTAATAGTGTCTGCATGGTCTTGTATATAAACGTAGTAATCATTAGAGGAATTATGCTCATGGTTTGAGTTTTATTAAAATAGCCTCTCACCAGAAAGTGCCTCTCCCAAGGAGGTAAGGAAAGTGTGGATTGTTTATCAAAGATTTGCAGAAACCTCATGACTGGACTCACAGCAACTAAGGTCAAAAGACTAACACAATCTTCCTCAGACTTCTGCTTGAGCCCAGATATCTGCAGGTCACCAATCACCTCTTAACCTTTCCATTTCCCCTTCCCTTGACATAAAGAAAACTGAACTCTGGACTTTCTTAAAGTGGAGTAAGGAATCACTATGTATCCTATGCCTTCTTTGTTGACACCTTCTTGATAAGTAAACCTTTCATTTCTTCAAACTCTGAGTTTTTGACTTTGGAAGCATCAGAGACATGAATGTTGAACTGGTAATAGGAGGAGAGAGTGAAAGAATATTTGGAAACTGAGAAAAGAGCAATTCTCCAAAAAACTGTGAAGGTAACTATAGTTTATAGTCCCATTTCTATTTCTTAATGAGGTCTTCTCTGACTGTCCCATTCAAATTGCTTACATTGTTTTCCTCCTTCTGTATTTTCACATATCAATTACTACCTTCTAACATACTGTATAATTTACACATTTGCTGTTCGTTGTGACAGTCTATATCCACTAAAAAGCAAGTTCTGTAAAGGCAGGCTGTTGCTTTGTTCATGATGTTTTAAAATTTTTTCTACCTTCATGGTAAATGGCTATTACACTTTAAAAAATGATGACTAGCAAAATAAAAAATAAAAACATTAAAAAATCTAGAATTTTTGACTTGTGGGTGGCAAAATAAAAGAAAGATAAGGATAGCTTAGATGAAAAATTTTAATTCAGCAAATTTTATAGAGGTGTATAAACTGTGTCCACTTATTTTATGAATCAATAAATAACTTTGTGTTTTTAATTAATTGGGCCAATGGATGACATAGATGCAGTGTATGAATATCATACACAGGTGACATTTACACTGATTAACAGGATAATTAAAGAATATTAATAGTTACAGTGCACAAGAATGATTAACAACACATTACTTTATCCCTTTATCTGAAAGAGAGGAATGTGGCAAAAGCTGCTTTATTTAGGAGATTAAAAGAGAGAGAAGTCTTTTTTGTCAGACACATTTTAAAAAATCTATTTTGTAAGTAGTTTCTTTTTCTATGAATATGTATATTTTAAACAGCAAAAAAAAATTAAATTTCTTTAAAATTGTACTAGATTAAGATCTTAAAAACCTATAAACGGTCAGTCTAAATATTTTTTAGCCACAAGGAATGAACACATAAAAGTGATTGTTCATTAAAACACATTTTTCAGTGTTTCCCTTTTAAAGTACACCTAAACATCATAAAAGTTAAATAAAGTGATAATAACCTGATTTTCACTCTTCTACTTCAAATTAGTTCAAGGAGAATAAAAATACACCTTAATCTGTCAGAATCAAAATATGTATCTTTATATATTCGTTTATCTCTAGTTATTCTTACTTTTTAAAAAATTCCTATCTAGCACAGTGACAGAGAATAATATTCTAAATCTCATCTTGGTACTTCCTTTTCTTTATTTTTATCTTCCTTACCACAGCAGGGAATTTCAGAATGTGACAAAATATAAGATTTTTGAAGAGGCTATGAATTCTAGCTCACTCATTAACTCCATGTAGTTAGATTTCCAAACATTTCTGAGGACCAATTTTTCTTTTGGAAAAAGATGGATAAACGGTCCTGCGTCATTTAACAACAGGGGCATATTCTGAGAAATGCATAATTAGGCAATTTTGTCATTGTGCAAATATCATAGAATGCATTGACACAAACCTAGATGGTATAGCTTATTACACTCTTAGGCTATATAATATAGTCTATTGCTTCTAGACTACAAAGCTGTACGGCATGTTGTTCTACTGAATACTGTAGGCAATTGTAAAAGAATTGTAAATTCAGTAATACAGTTTACAAGACTAGAAGTTGCCCGGGTGAGTCAGTGAGTGAGTGGTGAGTGAATGTGAAGGTCGAAGGCATTACTGTCCACTGTTGTATTAGACTTTATGAATACAGCCTCACAAGCCATCATGCTTCCTTCTTACAGTCAGAAATAAAACTTTGAAGCTGTCAATGTTGCTCCTTGAACAGAGATGTGGGATAAATTGATTGGAAATAAGGAGGGGAAACTAGCTGGGTAAGGTATAGATCATCATAATAATGACTGTCAAGAGAAAGTAAAAGATGACCTGAGGATTGGTAAGAATAAGAAATCAAGATGAAATATTGGTTATCGTTGTGGCAATGTGGTTTTGTCTATTATATGTTGGAGCAGTGGTCAGCTCAAGAAACTTAGTGGTATTTATATATATTTATATATATGTAGGTGTTTATATGTGTATGGGGGGTGTATAAAACTGAGTATACAATATTTTGACTTTAGAAAGTTGTTTTTTGCTTCCATTGATTTTATCTGACACAAAGGGCTCTCTCTGACATTGAATTGATGAAAAAAAATAAAATTTTCTCTGCTTTACATCATTACAACCTAAAAATATTTCTGAAGTCCAGGGACAGGGTAGCTCCATACTACCACAGAAAGGTTTTACTGAAGTGACAGGAGCACTTAATACTTGTTAAAGTAGCTCCTATGGACCTGTGTCCTTGTACAGGATTTTATGTCCGCAACAAAGAATTTATAGCCATGAACTCTGAAGATCATGAAGCTAGATCTGTGAGGGTTTTAGCGTCTTGTGGATATTGTTATGCTGAGGGAACAAGCTCCTCTGTGCTGAAACAAATCAGTGGCTGACTAGTTGGATATAATCAGTGCATCCAAAATTAAGGTTCTGTGAGTGAGAGGGAATCTATTGCCAAGCCACATAAGTATTGCTTCCATCAGAGGAAAAAAAAAATCCTTTTGAACCACACATCCTTCCATTTTTTTTTTACAAAAATTCATCTCTATTATGAAACCAGTCTTGTATATACAGTCCATTATTGACCATCAAAGATAAATGAGCCATTTCATGAGTTTCATGAGCTTCATACATAGGACATTGTTATGCAGTACACAACTGTAGAAAAAGTTGGTTATTTTTTTAAACATTAAAAATCCATACAAAGTTACATTAACATATTATGTGTCTTAAAAAGTACATTCATGTTTCACTTCCCTAATCCCCAATCCTAACAACTAACGATATTTTCACACCGTCCTTGTTTTTCCCTACTGGATCCAATAAACCCAACTAGTGCAACCTAGATTTCGATGATTCATTCTCCTCTAGGGAATATTTCTATTTTAATGTCTAAAGAAATATATTAAAACAAAGAATTAAATCTCTATTTATTGAATAGAAATATTAACAGATGATTTAGGAACAGGAGCAATAGTACTGAAATTAATCACATCATGTAGGCAATTGCCCTGTTCTGCACATAAAGCAGATAATGATATCTATTGTATGTTTTCCTCTTATACTTTAACTTAGTTTATTCACTGAGTTCTATAAACTATTGTTTTGGGGGTTAGATTGAATAATGAGGAGGCATGCATGATAAAATTAAATGTTTATTAAATAAATTTTAATTGAGCACCTACTATATACATGACATTTCTAGGCACTAGAAATACAAATATAAGAAAAACTAGACATAAACACATTTTTTTTTCTCAGAAATGTCTATAACATGGGAAAAATAATAAGAACATTGAGCTTAGGTAACTACAATTAGACATATATCTTAGAGTTAAATCAGTTTATCATGATGAGGTAACAAACTCTCATCAGTCAAATGACAAAGTGGAACTAAATAATTTTAAGGTTATTCCAGCCATAAGAAAGTACATATAGGTTATTTATACTAAATGACAATAAGGTCAGTTAGAAAAATTCAGCTAAAAATGTTTAGCCAATTGTTAAAGACAGAATTTAGTCTAGTATGAGAGTATAGAGTTTCATGAGCTGCTTGTTCTCAGACTGTTCTCTACAAACCTCTCTAGGTATACATGAAAAAGATGAGGGTCAAAGTCAGAAACTGGGGAGGAGAATAGAAACTACTATGGAGACAGCTTGAGGACATGTGTTTCTCTTCCTCCCTACCACTAACAGAAAAAGACCTTAAGCTACAGTGGGAATGGTGCTGAACCTCATCACCAACAGGATGCAGGTAGTCCACTGTCTCCACGACAAGGTAATAGACCATTAAAAACCATCTTTTTGGGGAGAGGAGGGAGAAAGTTACTGATAAATGTCTATCAATTAGACAAAAGGATACAATACCCTCCTGAGACTAATGCTGAACATCGACGGAGCTGCCTTCCTGACAGAAGGTTAGCAAAATTAAGTAACAAAGAAATGAAGCTGACTGTAAAGGACAGGTTAGAGGAAGTAGAGATACACTCTCTGAGTTTTAGGTGCAAAGAGAAGTCATTAACTGAATGTGGAAAAAACATTGAGAAAAGTAATATAGAAAATTAGTCTTACTTTAACCACTAGGTAATGCCAGTGGAATTTAAAGCCATGTTTCACTGAGAGTAACTGCAGCAAAACAAATGCCAAACACAGCTCAAATTCTCAATGACCCAAAACCTACATTAGAATGAAAATATATGCTCATTTTCAGCAATGAATAATATTTATTACATTTTCTATTGTCATACAGAAGAAGCCTGACATTCAACCAATAATGATGAGGCTAATAAAGAAGCAAGAATACACACACTGTCAAGAAACAAACAAAGCAATTAATAGAATCAGATTCAGAAATGAACCAAATGTCATCATTATCAGAAAAGAGATTCAAAATAATTATAATTAATAGGTTAAACATTATAGTGGAGAATATGAATAACATGCATGGAGAAATGGTTAATTTCATTTGTGAGATGAGAATAATAAGAATGAAATTAGTATGTTATAAATGAAAACACAGTAAAAGTGATGAAGAATAGCTTTGAATTAATTCCCAAGTTAATATAATCAAAGAAGCAATCAGAAAACTGATGATAGATTGATGCAAAATGCTCACGCTATAACAAAATTAAAATAAAAATGAAGAAAAAAATCCATAGAGCTATGGAACAATATCAAATGGTCTAACAATTTGAATCTCAGAAGAAGAAAGAATAAATATTTAAAGAGATGTTTGAGAATTACAAAAGTTAATAAAAACATCTAAACAAAAATCTAAGAACCTCAGAGACTATAAAAAAGGATGAAACAAACAAACAAAAAGCTCCTGGACTCATAATATTTACGTAGCTGAAAACGAATGAGAAAGAGAAAATCTTGACTGTATCAAGAAAAATAGGCTCATTACATATAGAGGATCTGAGATGAGAAATACAACAGGTTTATCATCAGAAAATAAACAATACAGAAGATAAAGAGTAACAGTCTTAAAATTATCAAACACACACAGAAATTGATTATCCCAGAATCCTATAACCAGTGAATATGTCTTTCAAAAGTGGGAGAATTTATTAACGTTGGGGTTATCCTATGAGATAACTAAAGCAAGTTCTTTAGGCAAAAAGACTAAGGTACAAGAGAGAAACTTAAATCTACCCAAAGAAATTAGAAGCTCTAGAAATGGTATTACAAAGGTAAATTTATTTTTTGTTATATTGAATTGTTTTAAAATGATTGACTGATTAAGGTAGAAATGGTAGCAATGAATTTTGTGTTTACAACTCCTGCAAAAGTAAGATATGATAAAAATAGCTCAAAAGATGGAAGGGCAATTGGGAATACAATATTTGGAAGTTCTTACTCTACATACAAAAGAGTATATAATTTGTATTTAGATTGGGACTAATCGAAAATGTATATTGTGTATTCATTCCTTTTCAAGAGAGGTATAAAAAGTAAGTGAAAAGTAAAGATATAATGGAATTATATTTGCTCCAAAAAAGGCAGAAAAAGAAGAAAAATAAAGAATGAATGGAACACAAAGAAAAATAACTACCTGAATGACAGATTGAAATACAACTGTATCAATTGTTAACTTAAATGTAAGTAGTCTAAGCATGCCTGTTAAACAACAGAGGTTATCAGAATAGATTAAAAAGCAAATCCAACATTTAGCTATGTACAAAAACCAGCTTGAAATATAAGAATGTATATAGATTAAAAGTAAAAAGATGTGTAATAATAAAATGTGAAAATATAAATCAAAAGAAACCAGGGAGGTTATATTAATATCAGATAAAGTATATCAGCAGTAATATTTCCAGAAATAAAGAATATTACATAGTGATAATGGGTTTAATTCACCACAAAATATAATAAACCTAAATGCATCAAATATATTAATCATAAATGATAGTTTAGAAAGAACAAATACACAAAAACACAATTACAGTTGTAGAATGCAAAAACTAATGGCTTAAATGGAAAGCCATAGGGAAATTAGAAAAAATTTAGAGTTGAATGAAACTAATACACAACTTATTAATTCTTTTTAGATTCAGTTAAAGAAATGCTAGATGGCAATTACAGTATTGTATGTGCATATTAGATAAGAAGAAATATCTCTAATCAATTACCTAAGTTTCTACTTTAACATACTAAAAAAAAGCATCAATAAAACATAAAGCAAAAGATTAAAAGGAAATAATAAAAATAAGAAGTGAAAAGAAATCAAGACTGGAAAAAAATAAAAGCAAAAGTTAGTTCTTTGAAAAAAAATCAATAAAACTGATAAACAGTAATCAGACAGATCAAGGTGTGTGTGTGTGTGTGCATAAGAGACAGGGGTGAAACAGAGAAGGCATAATATACAAGTATTAGAGATGAAACAGAATACATTACTGCAGAGCCTATAGATACTGAAAAGTTACTAAATGAATGCTACAGACAATTCTATGCCAACATGTTTTACCCAATAGATCCAGTGGTCAAGTTTGTTGAAAGAAAAACTTCCAAAGTTCACCAAGAAGAAACAAATGTCACAAATAGCCCAAGATATGGTAAAAAAAAAAAAAAATGAGTTTGGATTAAAAACCTTTCAAGAAAGCTACTTTTAAGGTTATGAAGGGTTTAGTTGCAAATAGTAGAAAACATTTAGAAAGAAATAATACTGATCCTACAAAAACTCTCCATAATAAAGAAGTGGCAAACCCTCCCACTTCATTTTATAGAATCAGCAAATAACCAGATTTCATAAGAAAATACTATGATGTATTCTATAAAATATAATAACAGGCAATACATCTCATAAACATAAATGCATGAATATACAACACAATACTAGATACTAAACCTAACTACTTGTTTAAAATAGAACATATCATGAACAAATGGAAAGACTCATAGGAATGAGTAACATTCAGTTCACTCAAATGTAATTTACCACATCGAGAGATTAGCATGATTATCTCAAGGTCCATTCATGTTGTGGCAAATGGCAGTATTTCATCTCTTCTTATGGCTGAGTAATATTCCATTGTATATATGTACCACATCTTCCTTATAATTATCTATCATAGGACACTTCTATTGCTTCCATGTCTTGGCCACCATGAATAATGCTGCTATGAACATCAGTGTGTAAATATCTTTTCAGATATGAGTTTTCAAGTCTTTGGGGTAAATACCAGTAGAGGGATACTACAAAGTGACAATAATCAAAATGGCATGATATTAGCAGAAAAACAGACATACTGACCAGTGGAACAGAATCTAGAGCCCAGAAGTAAACCCATGTTTATACGAGCAAATAATTTCTAACAAAAAAGCCAAAAACAATTTTTTAGAAACAACCAAAAGCCTATTCCATGAAATTAAAAACTGAAAAATTGTACTTCACCAGAATTATGAGCTTTGGTTTTTTAAAAGGCATTATTAATTGACTGCACTGTTAATACAAGCCACAAACTGAGAAAACTAATTGCTAATGAGATATTATAGAGATCTTTTATCTCTAATATAAAAAAAAATGTCTTAAAGGCAAGAAAATAGCAACCTCACTAGAAGACAGACAAATTATTTGAACAGGCACTTAACCAAAGAAGCTGTATGGATAAAAATTAAAACTACTGGGAATTATCACTACAAAAAAAAAATTACAACACCAAGTGCTGCCAAGTACTTAGAACAATTGTATACAATAATGGTACAGCAACATTAAAAAATATTTTTAAAAATTTGGAAGTTTTTATACAGTTAAACATATACTATTACATGATATAGCAATTCCACTTAAGATATTTATCTAAAATAAATAAAAAACACTTTCACATACCAAAAAATTGTGCTAGTGTTTATAACAACTTTATTTATAATCTTCAAAACTGAAAACAACTAAAACGTTCTTCAGTTGATGAATGGATAAACTACATCTATACAATGAAATGGAATGTACTACTAAATGCATGCAATACCATTAATTACTATCAAATCCATTATGGCAAATGAAAGCAGCATACTTAAAAAAGCAACATGTTGTATGCTTCTATATAGAAGACATTCTGGAAAAGGCAAGAGACTCAGGCCAGAAAACAGATCAGTAGTTTCCAGGGGCTGGAAGACACTGGGAGTTATTAGAAGTGATGATAATGTTTAATATTTTGATTGCGGTGGTTACAACTGCATGCATTTGTCAAAACTTGATGAGTGTACTAAAATGAGTGAACTTTATACTATATATATTTTGTGTTAAAAAAAGATATATGTAAATATAGACAAAAAGTAATATTGTCATTTAGAGATCAAAAATGCTAATAAGTGAAATCACTCAAAAGATGGTGAATATTGACATCCTGCTAGTCATGCTCATGCATATGTCAAGTTAGTAAAATGAAATTTAAATAACCACCTGAATTGTTGATTTTGGTTTTCGCCTTTAAACACTTTTTTATTTCTCCCTCCAACCCTCTGCCTATCTCTCAATTTTATAAGCTTATTCCTAGGAATGGAAACCTTTGAGAAGAATAAGTATTACTGAAAATGTCACTTTGTTCGCGCTTTGTAATGAATCTATGAAAATAATGTCTCTGTTTTTAAAATTAAAATTAACTGTCAGATCTAACACTATGACATAAGCTAAAATGGATCACTTAGCAATTCTTGCTCAGTATGAAATATTAGGATAAATAGAATAAATTCTGTAGATTCATTAAATGACAGATATTTTTTGTTTGTATATTTATTAAATATATATATAGAGAGAGAACCAAAAAACAAGCTAAAATGGAGATAAACATGGAAATAGTTATACAGCAAACAGCACAGGAAAATATTTTAAATATTTTAATGGCATTTTTAATTTTATATCTTTAAATGAAAATATGGAAAATTGATTTCCAAATTGCTCAAGTTAGAATTCTGTCAATAATCTTGCTGTATCTCCATACTACATCTGTGGTTCATTTTTCTGAACTATTTAATAGTCTTCTTTTTAAAAAAGCTTTATTAAGGTATAATTGACATTTAAAAATTGCACACGTTTAATATTTACAATTTGTGAGTTTGAACATACACATATACCCATGGTACCATAACTGCAATCAAGGAAGTATACATATCTATCACCTCCCATAGTTTCATCATGTCCCTTTTTTGTGTACGGTAGGAATATTTAACATGAGATCTACTCTTTTAATAAAATTTATGTGCACAATACTATTTTGTCAAATATGGTTGTCTAGGTACATGAAAAGGAGCTCAACAGCACTAATCATCAGGAAAATGCAAATCAAAATCTCAATGAGACATTATTTTACACATGCTAGGATCATCTTTATCAAAAAGATGAAAGATAATAAGTGTTGAAGGCTATGTGCAAAAAAGGGAAACTTCATATTCTTTTCTAACAGCCAACATGAAATAATAGAAGGATAATAGAAAACAGACTTTTAATTTTTTTTTTCTAGAGCCATTTGGGAATGGGAAAAATGTGCTTATCTGTTCTATAGAGTACAAACTAAACCTGAGGTGCTGCTCTTTAAGAACTCATCTCTTACTCTACCTCCAAGGCATTTTTAGAGCTAGTACTAAGCCTCAGAGATGAGCAGTGAAAACAAAAATGAATAAAAGAGGTTCTTAAACTCCACTGAGGAAGCTCAGCGTCTGATAGGAAATTGTGAGCAAATCTCTAATGGGAATGCAGCATCTTCAATTTCCTTTTGTGATAAACCTGTTTTTTAGCCCTAAGGCCAGGCTTGAATGACAATTATTTTTCCCAAATCACTCCCAAGGCAAACAGGGAGCTGGAGCTGGAAAAAAGACATTTTTTCATTCACTCAATCTATCTTTTATTTTTCAACACACTTTATTGGGTCTTCTAATTTCAAGAGACTGTGATAGTTGCTATGAGAAATATAGAAAAAAATGACAGTACCTTTGCCCTTCAAGAGTTTAAGAGTTAATCAGTGTCCCAGAAGACAGTTATTCTACCAAGATCTTACATTTATTTATCCAGCATTTTTACATAAAATAAGAAATCATGATATAATTCTTTTATATAAATAATGGTAATTATAATAATTATTTTTAGTATAAACTCTTTTTTTTTATATCCCGACCCCCAACCCTTTGGCAAGCATTAGCTTGTTTTCCATATCTATGGGTCTATTTCTGGTTTGTTTTATTTATTCACTTATATTATATTTATTTTTTAGATTGCACATATGAGTGTGATCATATGGTATTTGTTTTTCTCTGTCTCACTTATTTTACTTTACATAACACTCACTAGGTCCATACATTTTCTCACACGTGAAGATTTATTCTTTTTATTGCTGAGCAATGCTTCATTGTATATATGTACTACGTCCTTCTTATTCATTCATCTCTTGGAGGACATCCAGGTTGTTTCCATATTTTGATTATTAGAGTAATGCTACAATAAACATAGGAGTGCATATATCTTTTCAAATTATTGTTTTTTGTTTTCATTGGATAAATACCCAGAAGTGGAATTGCTTGGAATTGCTGGATCATATGGCAGCTCTACTTCTTATGTTTATGAATAGGGTTCCTTCTTAGGTTTAATGAATTTATGCATATAGTTCCTTCATAGGTATAATTCTTATTTTATTTTCACATAATTCTTTTCTTTAAGAATTAAAATTATTGTAGAATTGTGGTCCTTTCTAGTTATATATTTTTAGAATATTTTATGGAATATCTATAGTTATCAAAAACTGATAGCATATATATACTTATCATGTAATTGCAGTTTTTCTGTTTTTTTTTTTTTTTTAAATGCAGTGGGAGAGTATTTTGTTTGTACTGAGATGTTATTACATTCGTTGTGTATAGGTCAAATACTCTCATGTGAATTAGTTTGGGCATCAGCTGTTAATGTTTACACATAAAATGCAAAGTGCAAAACAGAAATTAACTCAGCTTAGCAGAGCATTGATCACAAATGATACAAAGGCCAAAAAGAAAATATATATCTATAATATATATTTACAACGCTTTACCTTCAACCATTTTTTTCACTTCATATCTAAAACTAAGTTTTTTTCCTCCCACTTCTACCTTTAAATTGATCTAATTTTTTGTTTATAATATTATTATTCCTAAAGGAATATTAAAAGGTTAGAGATAAGAAAACAGTCAAATAACCTACCTGGAAAAATAAGGCCAGACATTTGCCTAGTTATATCAAGTCTGCATATGGAAAAAACCTTCCACCCAAATCTTTCTATCCTCATTTTATAACTAAGTTCTTACAATTTGTCATTTTTAAAAATTAAGATACAAAGGTTGCCACTTAATAAAATATTTGGGATCAGTTATTATTGTACAATTATATACACTTGATTCATTAATGAGATAATTTAACCTCTCCCCCAACAGTCTAAAGACAGAAAATTTTGAGATAAGGATTTTGATGAAATAAGAAAGGAATTCTATTGCAAAGAATTTTAATTGCTTGCAATGATAAATTGGAGAATTTTTGTGTAGTTGAGAAATATTAGTTTATTAGAAATCATAATAAACTTATTAATTTGTGCAAAATTATCTGCATTTTATGACAGTTCAGAAACTTTTGACTTATTTTATATTTGCTGTAGGGACCCAGAACAAAATAAGCAATTACATTTTCCATTTTGATTTTTAAAAGCCTTTTTTTCTATCCAGATCATTGCAAATATTACAATAACAATTTAACTCTCTAACTACAGAAAATATATCCATTCTTCCTATTCTCTATTTTTTCTGCCATTCATTAGTCAGTGTTGGTTCACTTTAAAAGGAGAATAAAGATTCATTGGTACAGTCATTAATTTTAATCCAATAAATTCTAGAATATAAAAAGTTGCTTTCCTTTAAAATAAGATGGAGCAATTTAAGGACATTGTTAATATACAAAGAGTCTACTGATTTGTCTAAATATTTAGGATGTATGAAGTATCTATAAAGCTCTTGGGCAATAAAGTTATAAATTTATAGCTCCAAGAAAATCTTTACAACCAAATTAAAACAAATATGAAACACAAGTTTTTTTAATTAAAGATGCTGATTCTTACATTTGCTGCTACTAAAATATTAATCCTTAAACACCATATAATATGCCCAAGTCATTAGCAATTTATTGAATTTTTCAGTTATGATTGTTTATTTGCTACCTTCTAGCAGTTCTTTCTGTTAAAGTTTTCCATTTTCTCTATACAGTTTGCATATTTTTCAGTATGTATATTATTTAACATTAAAAATGTTGCTTAGAAAACTTTGTATAAAGCATTGCTATACACAAAAATTTCTGATTGCTTTTTAATTTTTTATAGCTTTGAACTATTTATTAAATCAATTCATACATACCGTTATTTACAGAAGTATAAAAGATAACCAGATGAGTTGAGAAAATAGGCCTTTCTATGTCATTAGTACTATGGTAGAGAATAATATAAGCCTATCTTAGATTTATATTGAGATAAATTTAGTAGTTTTGCTTATTGATATATTTTTATATGTAAATTAAAATCTGATAGAAAAATAAGCACTACAAAACTCTTAAGTTTTTCTTAACAATTTCTTAGATAACAATGAACATTTACATAAGCATTAACAGCAAGTTCAGGAGAAATGTGAATATTTATATAAGGCTGATTGATGACGTAGTAATTGAATAATAAATCATTGTTGGAATGAGAAACTTTTATTTAAAGTATGGCAAAAGGTTACTTTTAAAATGGCAAAATTATTGGCTACCTAATACAATCCATCTGAATAGAGGTGAGGCTTAATCAGTGTATTAATTTTCTGTTGCTGCTATAAAAATTGCCCTAAATGTAGTGGCTTAAAATAATACAATAATATATTATTTTATAGTGGTAAATATTAGAAGTGTCACATTGGTGTTTTGGGGCTAAAACCAAGGTATCAGAGTGTTGGGAGCCAACCCATGGGAAAGTTTAACTGAGAAGTTAACCTTGGAACATAAGTCTCGCTAGGCTCCTAGGAAAGTTCAAAGGAGAAAAACACAAGATAAGCCCGTGCCTGCAGCTGCCTGCAACCCAAGATACCCTGTTTGACTAATCACCTACCAGCAGACCATCAAAGGCTGCCGGCGCCAAGACAGATGCCTGCCTCCCTTTTTTCTTTCGAAAATATATATACTCTTGTGTGAAAATAAATTTAGAGAGCTTGATCAGACCATCAGACTTGCTCTCCTTCTTCATGTCTGTCTGTCTCTTTTCATCCAGGTCACCCTTCCCCCTCGTATCACCTGTTGACTGTCCTGCGGGTCGGGGCATCAGAGGAGCTGAGTTCTTTTTGAAACCTGTAAAAGCTCTAAAAAGCCTCCCTTGTCCACTTTTCTAAAAGACACTTATGATTACATTTGGGTATCCCAGATAATCCAAGATAATCTCTTTATTTACAGTCAATTGATTAGCAACCTTAATTACATTTGCAACTTGAATTCTACCTTCCCATGTAACATCACATTTTCACAGTTTTCAGAGAGTAGGACATGGTCATCTTTTTTTCTGGGGGCAGGGAAATTATTCTCCCTACCAACATAGCAATCTTGCTATGATCATAGTACAATATATATAATATAGTATTAAATGTGATGATGGAGAAAATGGGAATTAACATTTATGAGGGTAAGGCAGAGGAACAAATGTCCTAATATGGATAAGAGCTGAAGGGAAATTACACTGGGTGAGAAGATAATACTGTGTGTTAATGAGGTGCTTTCAACCATAATGGCAGAATTATTCTAAATTAACTTTTATTTTGGATTGATTAAAGTTAAATTATTTTTTAAATATTTCTTCTTTTTTTCTCATCATCTAACATTGTTTACCATTTTTATTATGCTACATTTCATTATATGTTTAACAAGGTAGTTAATTTGTACTCATTTTTACCTAAAAAAAGAACTGTCATCCAGTTAATATCTAATAGTTATGGAGTGTTTTATTCATTTTATCTAGTAAGCGGAAGCTAGATGTGGGGCAAAATGCAAATTATATCTTTGGTAGCAAAGCAAGTAAGATCCAGATCCATCTGGAAACATTTCAATGACTATAGGTAAAGCTAAATGTCCCAATATGCTCAGCCTTACATGCAAAGGCTAAGATCCTATAAATCTGAATTAAATTTTAGATTGCGTAGGTCACTCCACTCTTTTTTTTTTTTTATAATATCCCTAATTTTGGAGATATTGAGGTATTGATTACTGTCAACATAGGAGGAAAGAAAGGAGATCGAGAGAATTGTGAAATACTGCAAGGACAGAATCTTTCTTTCTCTCTCTCTTTTTTTAACTTTGATAAACCTTTCAGTCAGGCTTGAAATAGAATATAATGTTCTCACATATGACTAGGTGGTCTTATAACATAAATAAAATTTAAAATTGTTATTCTATTTAAATTCATCTTATGTTTCTAGGATACCACATGTAGCAATATCCTGTTACTTATAAAAATATTGGCCTTTGAAAGCACAAGATGATCTAAAATAAAATAAAGCTGTTACTTGAATAATTAGATAATTG
The DNA here is from genome assembly GCA_004027375.1 of Macroglossus sobrinus. NCBI lineage: Eukaryota > Metazoa > Chordata > Mammalia > Chiroptera > Pteropodidae > Macroglossus > Macroglossus sobrinus. The sequence continues at coordinate 47,417 of PVKZ01001056.1, read as the reverse complement.
CCTAACTGGGAATAATAAATAGTCATGATGTGAAACTGATTAGGAATTTTATTTGCTGAAAATATGATGAGATGAATCTCCAGGTGAACTTTATTAACTACTAATATGGTATTTTTAACATGACCTGATCCACCTATTGTAGTTTCTTAAGGAATTATGAAAATGTATCCTTGTTATAACATATAACAGCTTCAGATAGTTTTTTAAAAAGCGTTTTCTTGTGTCAGAATTTTTTTAATTTAGTGAGTATAATAATAAGATATCTATTCTGTTTTGAGACTGTCTTCAAAGAATAGCAATAAACTTTTGTCTTTTTTTTAGAATACAATATTAACACAAAAATATAATCAAAGATATTATCCATAATTTGCCAACCATAGTACAGCTTTTTATTTTTTCTATATTGTTCTAAATTTTTTATTGGCACATGTAATAATTTTACATTAAAACAATGCTTGTACATTGTTAAGGTATATCAAGGATTATTTTACTGAGAAATTTTTTTTGTCTACTTCTTTCTTGGTACATGTTCTGAATGAATGAAATTTGATCTAAAAAACATAGTGGATATTATGATTTGCCAACCATTACAGTAGTATTGTTGTTGTTGTTGTTGTTGTTGTTGTTGTTGTTGTGTGTGTGTGTTGACTATTTGACTGGAATACAGTCATTATTGCCTAAAAGGTTTCTGACTTACTAGTCTGTCTTTTCCTTGGTATCTTTGCTACAGAGACAAACTTTTGTTGGACTTTAACTTTTTCTGTGTCTGCCAGCACTTTAGGGGTATAGGACAAAAAAAAATCCATGGGACACACTACTGTGTTATTTCTTGTGTTCTGAGGTCCCTAGCCAGTCTGCCTTCTTCTCAACACCTTTCAGAGTCTTATCTTTGTTTTATGTATTAAGCATACATTTGCTAGTTGTACTAAGTGGAAAGAATAGGGAAAGTATGTGTACTCCATCACTCAGAAGGAAAAGCCTAATGTATTTATCTACTTTTAAATTAGAACATTTTTCAAGCACATTTATTATTTATATTCCCTGTCTTCTGTATTTTATTTTTAAAAGATCTGTTTCATAAAAGAATATGAATGATCTGCTTTTCTCAAGAAAATTTAACTACTTTATTTCACATCCTCACTCTGAAGACTTCAGGATTTGAAGAATAATTTCAACAAATATATGCTGTTATTTATTCATCTGTAGCAGCTTAATAAATCCAAAGAAAAAATTCCCACAGGCTTAAATCAGCTGAGATGCCATGGGAGTTTTTATTAATTTTATTTGCTCCAAAGTTCTTTGACCTCTCAAAATATTTGTTTATGAAGATTTTGTGTATTTATTAATTTGATCTGTCTTCTTCAAATGTAAACATTTGCTTAATTTTCTATAGAATCATTATCTCATTTAATAATGGATTTTAGCCTTACTACTCTATTTATTCAAATTAGGTGTATTTTCACTTTCACAATTTAAGAAACCATTGACAAAAGCATTGTATTTTCACAATTTGAAATTTATAAATAAAAAAGATAAAATCAAATCATCTTTTGACCTACTGAAAATGAATATTTTTGTCATCATCTTTACAACATTCCAGATTTTGCTTAGCAATATCTTATACATAGTCGATATTCAAAAAAATTGTTAATTTTTATATGTATTTATTAAGTATTTCAGTGGTTTTATTAATACATCTTCATTTCACTGTTCACTTCTGTTGTGTTTTCAATAACATTTTATTTTAAGCTATTTTATTTAACAAAACAGATTTTTCAAAATATTTTAAACATATTTTAAACATAAAATATTTTAAACATATTTTTAAAATGCTACAATTCCATATGTGAGCCTTCAGCAAATGACTGGATGTAAAACTATTTTTTATACGAAATAAAAAACCATCGGGATGAACAGCTTTTGCCAAATGCTATAGTTATTTTCTAAAAGATTAAAATATACACTGTAACTCATGTATACATATTTCCTGTAATTAAATTTTTATTGAAAAGGTGGGAACAATTTGATGGTTACAACTGCTTAAACGTAATTGGGAGATGAACAATGGTTGCTTTCCAAATGCATATACCTCTTCTACAGACATAGCATTTAAGGGTGCCGCTCTTTTATAGCTGAGTGTGTCTACTTAAGTAAGCCCTCAAAATCAAATGTGAGTGAAATGATGTGGGACAGTTTCAGGTCTGGTCAAAATACCTTGTATGTGCTCTTCTCCATTCTTTTTTTCTTTCCTGGGTGTACAGTGATGATAATCCAGCAACCTTATAAATTATTTACTGGAGATGGCAGAGCTTTAGTCTTTCTGAGTCCTTCAACTTCTGCGTAGAACATATCACCCTTTGCCCTGTTTACATTGTTGGAAAACCCATTCTGGGATGTCACATCAGAGAAAAATAAATTTTTATTGATTTTGAACAATTACGGCCTATTTGTTAGAGCAGAGCAGTAGAACCTAATAGAGAGTATTTTATTCAAAATTTCATTGAATTATAAATAATACAGAGGATTATTATTTATATATAAATATGATATTTTTAGTTTTTATGTTGCAATTGTTAACCAATGAAGAGGCTCAGACTATTTTTTTTAAAAAAAGCAGAAATCATTTATTTGAGCAAAATGATTGCAATCTGAGAGATACAGATTCAGATAGCAACCTGCGCTGTGCTCCAGAGAGAGCAAAGGAAGTCAAGGTTTATAAAGGCAGAAACCACAAATTGTTAATTTTTTTCATGCAAATGAAGAATCCTGGCTGGGTTAATAGGGACTGGTTAGTTCCAATATGCAAACGAGTGTGGAGAAAAACTACAAAGAAGGAAGCAAAGTCCATGTGTTTACACAGCAGTTGTTTAAGGATATTTATGACTTGGCCTTGAGCTGAGTTTAGCAACAGTTTTAGCAACTAAATAGTAGCTCTGAAAAATGAGGCTCAAGATGTGCATAGGTCTCACTTATTTAAAGGCTTCCTGACTCTTATTAAGTGATTATCTTAGCAATTTTTATTCCATTTTATTTTCTCCATTATCACTATTTATATTAATATAACTACAAAAAAATGGGAACTCTTGAGAACTTACCACAGTATAAGGCTTTCCTTTATGCAGCTTTATGAATTTTGCTTAAAAGGGTGGATGGTGCTAAGAGATGATAGCAAGTCCTATACAGATGTGCCTGGGCATGTTAAATTATTTTTTCATTATACTAAAATTATGGAATTATAATTTTTTCATATTTAATGTAATGAAAAACTATACTTTTATAAACCAAAATATAAATAGGTTTATTTTTTAAAATTAAGTATATCAGTCACACCATAAAGAGTCTATTGTCTTTGAACTTACATATTTGTTAATGTTCTCCAGTCAAAGATAAGTATATAATTGAATGGCACCTGTGATTGAATTAAGTATGATTTATTGGCTCATTGTTGTGAGAGAAATCATATATAATGGGTAACCATGGGGCTTCTCAGTAAGAGTTTATCTACAGAATGTATTATAGAATTAAAGGGTTTAACCCTATAATTATAAAATTATAGGGTTAAATGGAGCAGGATTTTGTTATGGATTGGATGATTTCGGTAAGTTAGGATCATTTTATCTTTGGGTATCTTAATAATTTTTACTTGAAAGATGAAAGTAACAAAATGGAGATAAAGCTGCAATTAATAAAAATGTAGCAGTCACATATATTAGCTGTCACATATGTTAGTCCCATATATTAGTAAGCTAAAATTAATATATAATTTTATTTATATATTAAAATAATGCATAAACCATTATTTTAGCTTATATAATGTTATTATTTTGTCTGTGCTTAATTATAATCATTAAATTATTATACTTCTGTGTTTTTTTCCATTGTTGTCACAGTGGCTTTGCCTGATGTCTGTGTTTTGTACAATTTTTTTTTATTTATCTTTAGCAGGAGGTTATCAGAGTTTAGTTGTGAATAATAGGTCAACTTCTAGGAATTCCGGGTCTTAACTGTCAAGGCAAAACAACCTACTTACTCTCAGGGGCTACCTTATTTTGTCTTAATCCCTGCTTTTGTCTAAGGTAGATGAACTGAGAATTTAGTATATTAATCTTTAGTCTAGAACCTCACTATTGCCAAGATATTGCTCATTAAGAGGTTGTTCACTGCATATTGTTTGTAGTTTGACTAGATTTAGTCTTTTCTATTCACTTTAGTGCAGTTGAAACTAAAGTAACATTTGAGAGACTGAACAGAATACTTCAGCCAACTTCAACAAAATGGTTATTAGTAGTTGTGATAGGCCTTAAAGATTAGGCCTGAATAACCAAGCCTAGACAATAAAACCGGGGTTAATTCCACCTGTGCTATTGGTAAAGCTCCAGTTAGATTTATTTATTTATTTATTTATTTATTTATTTATTTGTTTGTTTCTTTGTTTCTTTGTTTGTTTGTTTATTTATTCATTCATTTATTTATCATCTATCTATCTATTTATCTATTTATTTATTTATTTATCTAGTTTACAGGCTATTCTATGTGACCTGAAGTATTTATATATGTGCAGCAAAAAGTGTTTCCTTCTTGGCTAGATAAACAGAAGTCAAGGGTCATGTATTTGTCCTTAACAACGTTGGCTAACAAATTTAAGTTTAAATTGGTTTATTGAGCTTCTAGAGCAGAAGTTATATTCTCATTAGAACAAATAATTTTGGAAATATTATATATCTCATTAGGATATAATTAATTATTGATTCCTTAAGGTACAAAGGAGTTAAACAGTTTCTGCAGAGAAGACTGAATATCTCTAAAGAACACTCTAATTATTGTAGCAAAAATAAACCCAATATTATTTTCCATTCCTGGTGGTGGGATAGGTTTTGCTGGAAAGATTGTAACTCTTCAGTACAAATACCTGTTGACATGGACTCGAAGTTTAATATTAACAAAACTAAAATTTGGAATTAATTATGAGAGGAAATCTTATGTACTAGAAGAGAACTTTAAATAGATGTTTATATCTTAAATGTTTAAGGGAACAATTATAATTGTTTTTGACAGGAGAGTTAGGTAAGAGATGACATAGCCATCAATTGGTTAAATACAGAGCAATTACAGATCATAGTGTTTAAAAGTAACAAGATGAAAGTAAGAAAAAGCAAGTTGAGAAAAATTTTTGTTAATTATAAGAGCATGCCAAAATGTAATAATATGCAAGATTAATGATACAATAAAAAGAAGAAAGAAGCTTCTGAAGAATTAGACAATTGATCTTGCTCTCCCATCTCTCTCAGAAAACTGTTCACTTTTGCAATCATTAACCTGGTCTGTCATCTTGGATAAAAGCAGCCCACTTCTATAGTTAGTTTCTGGTAGATTTCTAACATTCTAAGTTTGAAGTTTCCTAATGGAACTGACATACAGTAGTCATAAAAAAGTTATTTATGTCTTTTGAGGTGGAAATCAGAAATCAAAGGATAAACACTATGGGGCTTTATTGTTGCATCAGTTGTTAATAATAACTAATAAGGATCTTTTTCATTGCATTCAAGATTAGTTGTTTTTTTCTTTTAATATATTTTTTAGAAGACCCAATCTCCCTGTTTCAGATAATGCAAAGGCTATTTAGGTGATGATTTTGGATATGCAATTTGAATATGTTTATACTAATACTGGTATCATATGGGTCGGTGGCAGTATTTAGTCATATTAGCTAATAATAGATTAGAATCCAAAATTCTCACATTCTTGGGGCAGCCTATAATTAATTCAGGAAAACTTGTGGGTAGTAGATGCACTCGATCTTATTACCAGCAAGGACACAGGCAACAACTTGGGGCTGCAAGTGTTAGGCTTTCTAAGATCTTTGATGTTTATAATTGTAGAATTCCATTATTTATCTTTAGAGTTTTTCAACTTAGTGGGTAATAAGGCAAGTGGACTTTCTAAGTAAATGGTAAAGGCTTTGGAATTCTTTAATAACAGTGTCACATAAAAGTGTGTCTTTATTACTGAAATGATGCAATGGGATACTCAACACCAGGAACACATAGCAAGGAAAATCCTTCAAGGAAAATCCACAAAGCACTCTGAGAAGCAACAATAGCCAGAAGATAGTTACAGCCCATTGGAAGGTGTTCAAATGAGCCTTACGAGAGTGATTCTTGTACAGTATGTGAATGGCAAGTAGGACATACATCGGAAAATACCTTTAATATCATCTCACCAAGTTTAGTTCAATATCATCATCAATTGATCTTTACTATTGCAGATATTTTCAAGAAACATTTTTTAACTCCAATATTCTTAGGCTGTTTCCTTAAGCAATTGCAAATTATATAAAATTCCTTTAATTTGTTGTACATTTCTGTAGGTGGTTTCTGTAGCCACCTGGAAATATTTGCTTTGAAAGTGTTTTAGTATCATCAACTAACTTATAATTATCACACCTATTATTAGCATAAATATATGCTCCTTTAATCATTTGTCAGCTGGAAGTTCTTGGCAAAGGTAATGAATCCAATTGGCTAAACCAATTTAACTTCTAGAATAATTTTATATTTCAGTAGTAAATTCATATCAGTGATAGCATAGTTCACTTGATAATTTTCGGATTTTCTTTTGAAGTATGAACTATCAAAAAAATTTAAATAATGTTAACCATGGAGATTTTAGAGAGTTGGTGCATGTGTGGCTAGTACTCAAATGTAGTTAATTAATTATTAGCTTATCTTCTTTATATTAGAGAAGAACGGTGTCTGTGTTTAGAGTATTGTACCAATGGATAATGATATGTAAAAGGTGGACAACATTACTTCATAAAAGGAAAGTCAACTCATGGAAAAGTGATATTTTTTGTCAATAGAAGAGTCTGTAAAAACAATTGAGGTATTCATCAGTTTTTTTCACTACTGCCTTTATAAGATGACTATATCTTGGCTTTTGGATTTAATAAAATCTTGAAATAAACAATAGCTCTTTGATGACTCGCAAGTAATAAAGTCAGAGGAACTAGCAGTGCCTGCCCCAACAGTTCATGAGCAAAAATAAAAAAAGATTTTTGTAAACTTAGAATCTTGGAAACAAGTCTACTTGTAGACTTTATTTACCAGTCTATTTAATTAATCATATTTAGTTACTATATTTAGTAACTTGAAAAGTAACTAAACATTTCCGCAAAAGAAAATTTTAAGAGAATGAGAAGAGAGGCTAGAGAATGGGAGAAAATATTTGCAAAAGACCGTCTGATAAAAGTGCTATTCAAAAATATACAAAAAATATTTTAAAATTAATAATACAGCAATGAACAATCTAATAAAAACCTGGCCAAAGTCTGAATGAAAACTTCACAAAAGAACATGCAGATGGAAAAAAAATATATTAAAAAATGTTTTACATCATAAGTCATAAAGGAAATGCAAATTAAAATAACAATGAGATACCAAACATACCTATTAGAAAGGCCTGGATCTAGAATACTGCTAAAACCAAATGCTGGTGAGGTGCAGAGCAACAGAAATTTTCATTCTTTGTGGATGAGAATGCAAAATGGTACAATCACTTTGAAAACAGCTTAACAGTTTCTTTCAAAACAAAACCTACTTTTACCATATGAGCCAATAAGTGCACTCCAGTATTTAATCAATAGTTGAAAACTTATGTCCACACAAAAACCTGCATGAGGATGTTTATAGCAGCTTTTTTCATAACTTCCAAATCTTGAAAGCAAACATGATGTTCTTCAACAGCTGAATGAATACACAAACTGGTGGATACAGGGAATGGAATTAATATATTCAGCAGAGGAAAAAAAAGCTATCAAGTCATGGAAAGATATGGAATCTGTGGTATCATTAATATATGCTTTAAGAATTTAAATAGTGCTAAAATGTAAAATAAAAATTCTTGATGGTGATTATGTTTTTTCTTTTAATTTTTTAAAATTTATTAGGGTGACATTGGTTAATAAAACTGAATGTTTCAATTGTGCAATTCAATAACATGTCATCTGTATATTGCATTGTGTGTTCACCATCCAAAGTCAAATATCCTCTGTCACCATGTATTTGACCCCCTTTACTCTTGTCTATCTACCTCCCATTCCCTACTTCCTCTGTTAACCACCCTATTGTTCTCTGTTTCTGTGAGTTTTTGTTTGTCTTCTTTGTTCATTTGTTGCTTTTAATACTATATCTAACATATGAGTGAAATCATGTGGTTCTTGACTTTCCATCTGACTTATGTTGCTTAGCGTGATGATGATTATTTTTGAGTAACACAAACACATTTCACAGGAAATAATCATTTCTTATTTTTTGGGGTCTTGAAGTTTTTTAAAATGAAGAGCATAGTTTAGAGTGTTAAATTAAATAATGTTCAGAATTCATTGTTTTTAAAGAGATTAATGTTCATTATTAAATTAAAAAATGATTTTCAAATTTCATGATGATAATATTTAGAAAATAGTTTTAATTTGAAATATACTTACTAATAATTATACTGTTAAACTTATTTTGTTATACTTAAAGTAAATTATATACTTATGTATGATTAAATATGATTCCTCTATATAGAATATTCTATCCTGTATATCATAAACACACACACACACACACACACACACACACACACACACATATTCCACAAAGTGAAGATTTTAATCCTCCTATTTGAATTGTACTAAAATTCTTCCAATCACAATTTTTATTTATTAATTAAATATATAATGTCATTCATATTTATTATTTCCAAATTCATTATATGTAGAAAACATTGATAAATAAATCATAATACATCAGAAGCATTTAGAAAATAAAAAAGATAAAGAGAAGAATAATGAAGGCTTTTCTACTACAATTTTTTTTCTCCTGTTTGTAATAAGACAGGAGAATCTATTCTTTTTGTAAATAGGTCTCTACTCTTAATGGTACTCTTGCCTAAGTGACATCATGTTGCTCAACTTTCCATAGCACCTTATTTTCCCCTTCTATTGTAAGTAATCATTACATTTGAAGTACTGGATTAAAAAATAATAATAAAACATAAGATTCTAGGAGAAAGTTGACAGCTTGTTGCCTAATTGATACTGCCCCTTTTGGCACTTCACTTTACTACTTAGTACATAATCAAATTGGACATTAAAAAGTGTTTATAATGTTTAACTAATAAAATGTATATGCATGCAGTCTTGCAGTATATAAAATCATCACACAGAAAATAATGAATTTATCAATTTTAGTTATATTCAGAGTTCTGATCTCCCGTCATTTCCCACTGTCCTCTGCCACAAATTCATCATTTATAATTAGTTCCCTTAATGCCTATAGTGAAATGTTTTAACCCTTTTACTCTTTATATTACTGTTCATACTTAGCCATCAACGAATTTATTTTTTCCTGCCTCCTCTGGCCAACATTAGTGCTTCTTTTTCTGAGCTCCATGACTCTGCTTTATGTTATGACATACACACATAGAGATATGTCTCTCTGAATTTGTTTTAAATATAGCAAGCAAGCCCTGAACATAATTTAGAAAATGAAAAATTTTCAGTGCTTAGAAAAGATAGACTATACACATGAATGAGCTCAATAAATACCTGTGGAGTGAATATATATGGCTTTTAAATTATAGAGGGATAGAGAAATGTATTCATTTTTCTTTGTTGATTATGAATATAGAGATGGCTTAGGTTTTGTCTACTTCTGAATGCACCATTGCTACCATTACATTCTAATTCTCATGCTTATGACACTTAATATTTGGGCTTCTAAATGGATATTACATTTCACCATACATGGCATTGTTAGATTACTTTTATCTTAAATAGAAAGAATATTTTATTTTTGAATTTTAAAAGGACATTTTTCTCTTAACTGACTAAACTACATTCTGTTCAAGTAATTTTATTTCCAGCTCCTTCTACTGGAAATTGAATTAATTGAAGCACTGTTCTATTATAATATATGATAGGCTTGGAAGAAAGGCTGCAGCTTTACTGCAGCTGAGGAAAAAAAAATCTATAAATGTATCAATGGCAGCTTCCCCAGCCAAATATAGTTGTACATCTTTTAAATTTTTAGTGAAGATTAAAACTTTGTCTTTCAGTTAATCACTCAGGTTAATATGCAGAATAATGTTCTCTGATGAATGATGCAGGATAATGATATAACTGGAAAGGTGTAACAACAAATGCCTGGGAGAGAAGCTATCCTTGTTTAAGTTATTATTTTTTTCTTCTTAAAATGCAAGAGGTCTTATAAACAGACGGTTCTGAATATTATTCTGCAATAAACTAGTTCATAAAAGTATAGCCTCATCTGTAAACTGGGAATGATAATACAATAAAAAGTTACAGTTTCCTTCTAAGAGAGATGTTCAATAATGCAAGTAGCTCCTTAATTTTACTATTTTTGCAGTGAAGCTGATACTGCAGTTACATTAATGCATCTAAAATATAAGCTTCAACAATAGAGACAAATAAATTACACCTGGAAATCACTTATACCCTAAATTCGTTTAAATCTTTTTTTATCTGATATATATTAAAATAGAATACCTATGTATATATACCCACACACATATCTTCTTTACTAAACAGAAGATTCTGATTGTATGTAAACACTGACATTTGATATATTTTTATTAAACTTATATGTATTAAGTAAGATGCTCCTGTGATATTAAACACTGTATTTCTCTACATTTCTCACCTAATGTATATTCTGAGTTCTTCCTAGTGTACATAGAAACTTAGTTATCAAGTGACAGACTGCAAAATTAAGACTGAGTTTCTTCTTACAAAAGAGATCCTCAATTCACATTGTTTAAATCTTCACAAAAGTCATAAAATATATACTTTTGCGAGACAATGAAGATAAAATTTTGAAGGTGAAATTTATATATGAGGATGCAACATTTCTTTTCTCTCTTTACCTTTACAAATTCTCTATTCCTGTCTACTCCAACCATCTTTCCATAGAAAAGTAGTCTTCTTGCTGCACTGCTCATCAGTTCCTCTCTTACCCTCCCACTTTCCTCATTTCATTGCTCATTGATTTTCAATATTTATCCTGCAATAATACTCTATGATGTGACTGAACAAAATGTTCAGTATCCGGAAATAAAAGAGTTTTCCTAGAATATTGAAATGAAATACTCAAATGGCAACGGGATTCCCACATGTCTTTGGGTACCCAAAATGTTATTTGACATCTTTCCCTGCAGAGAACAGAATGTACTTTCCTATGAAACATCATCTGTACCTCATGTAATTCACTTTTATTATTATAATATGCTTTACCTGTGATATCTGCAAAGGACTCCAAAAGAGATTATAATTGAACCAGAGTGTGATTCTATTACTCCTCTCACCTCGGGAATTCGTAGTATGTGATAGCTACTTATTTTGATTACTACTATAATGCAAGACATAGATAATCTAAAAGCCTGACTAATACAGGACTTAGTATTGTGACTCAGTCAACACTAAATGAACGCAATAGATTTCAATAATATTGGTATGTTTCTATTGGCGTTAAATAGAAATCAATTGGAACATTAGAGAAACAGACAATATTTAGTTTAATGTATTTCAAGTAAACATAAGTGGGTAAAGTAGGAATGAATGTTTGTGAATAAGAGATGATAAAGTTCTCAATTTTAAAATTGAGAGAAAAGTAAATGTTTGGTGAAAAGCTACCACTGTCTAATATTGCCTTTGAATACTATAAGAAATGTATACTGAGTGAAAAGTTATTTGTGTGTATGTGTGTGTGTTTGTATGTCATGAGACAAACTCCTATTCAGCATTTTGCATTTAAAATGTCTCATTGATTATAATATTTAGAGATCTTGAAGAAGAGAGTAATACTAGAAAAATATAGAATGTTCTGCAGCTTTGCAATTCTAAGTGGGCAATTTTTAAAAACGTAATTCAGAGGACTGCATAGTAAAGAGCATCTTATAAATAAAATAAAATGATAAGAAAATTGTTGATGATGAAGAGATATTAGAAAACTTAAGAAGCTAATGACACCCAAAGATGCAGCTGGTAACTCTCTAGAACATTGCCATAAAGTTTCATTACCCCAGCTTGATGACAATTGTTCATGCTTTTCACAGCTGTTTGAATTGCCAGAGCAGCTGTTACCTGCAAAAAATTATTTAAAGAGATTAGTCTCCTGTAGACCATCCAATAGCTCTCTTAAAAAGAATGAGATATAGAGGATGGATAATGCAGCAACAAAAGTAAAACAGATACTGAGGTCTGAAGTGTCAACTGAAGAAACATCGGTAATTTATGAGGATTAGTATTTTGATTTCTCAAACTTGTTTCTCTCAATGTACTGAAGTGATTTCTGTAATCAGCATCTCACTCCATTTTTAAAAAATAATTGACAAATTTATAATGTGATTTGGTATCATAGAGATACATTGTCTTAATTACTATAGTTCTGATAACTTTTTAAGCTGGACATTATTTTTTCATGTTTTGTGAAAGAAATATAATTTGCAAAATTATTTTTATTTGAGACTTTAGAGTTTTCATTTCTTTAGTTAAATTTTAAACCTTTAGCATTGAGCAGATTGCTGAAAATTTACTGGTAATTTTCCACCTTTCATGAGACTCTGTTTTGAAGAGGTTATAAATGACTAATTGTCATTGATAGCAGCATTTGTTTTTAAATTTAGAATCTGTAGATATTGAATTTGTTTGAATGGTGCTAATGAAATTCAAAGCGCTGTATCAAACCTAGAGAATTTTGTTGTTCTATGTGCCCTATAGTTTTATGTGAATTAGATCTTTTTAAGCTTTTTCCTTCTATTTCAAAATTTTTATTTGAAGTAATAGGAAGTTATTTTATGCAAGAGTATTATCTGATCTCTCTAATAATACAGGTGTGTAAGAGTATTTCGTGAAGTCTTTTCAAAAGACATATTCACTTCCTAGTAGCCTCTTTACTTTTCTACATAAAGGATAATATGGCAAAACAATGATGAGATATTTTTCACTATAATATAAAAAAATGGTGATTTATAAAGTTTAAAAGAAAATTGACTTTCAATTTTAAGTGATTGAGTTTGCTTTTTATTAAAACAGTGATTGTTATCTTATATTTTCACAAATAAATTTTCTCATTATGATCATACATTTTATCAAAAAATATCTAATACATTTGTTCCATCTTTATACCTTGCAGCTAATTTTTTTCTTCACAGTGTAATGTCAATAAAATTTAAAGTAAATATTTAATAATAATGACATAGTATAATCCTTCTTATTCCTGTTAGAAGACATCTTATACATTTCTATATAATATTTCTTATAAAATATAGAGATGTAATTGCTTTCAGTGGAGACACATTCAAATGGAGATATGAAAATTTATTGTTTTTACAAACATTGTCGATAACATCATTTCTATAAAAAGAACACTTTTAGAAGTAGTTAAGTAGTGTTTGCCATGTTTGAATTTGTGTAAGAACGCTTAAAATTGGGATGCATATGATTACTTTATTAAAAAATGAAGTCTGTTATGTCTAAATAATTAAGCATTAAGATCACATTTAACATTTCTAAAATAAGTTTTGACTAGGGAATAGACTACAAAGAAGATTAGGGAATAGACATTGCCTAAGATAATTATATATGACTTAAAGTTTTAGATGTTTCTACTTTATCACAGTTTTTTGCTGACTGCTTTGTATTTCAAGGAAAATAATTATTTTACACTTAATTCTAAGTTTAAACCAAAATTTTGAAAATGTTAATAATACTAATCTTTCCTCTTCCATTTAAAATTCATCATGTTTGTCATGTTTTGGTTATTCTATCAAATATTTTATATGTAATGACTATTCCATTTTAATAGCAACCCTAAAACATTGATATCATTTTGGTTGTTTATATCTGTTTTTGCACTAAATTTGCATCCATTGAAAACTAAATATTAAATGTAAAGATTCATGAATTTAGACAAATAGAATTAATAATTCTCAACAATCAATAATATTTTCAGACACACAGACACACAGACACACAGACACACACACACACACACACACACACAAACACACACACACACACACACACACACACACACACACACACACACACACACACTTTTTTTTCTCTTACTCCCAGAAATCCCCTTATATTTCTTTCTTTCTGGTCAATTCATCTATCAGAAGCAACCACTGCTTTTTAAAAATAAATCATAGATTTAACTTTTTTATTTTCTCGATCTCAATAAAAATAGAATCCTATACTCTTTAGTGCCTGTCTTCTTGTGCTGAGCATAGTATCTGTGAGAGACATACATATGGCTGTAGAACAGAAAATTTTAAAGTGCTCAATAGTATTCTACTCCTTGGATACACCACAATTTGTTTATGCATTCCCATATCAATAGATGTTGGGACTGTTTCCAGTAATGAGCAATTATGAGCATTCCGATCAAGTAATTTTGTCTATATGCTTTTTTTTTTTTTCAGACAAATACCTAAGAGTAGGTTTGCTGAGGCAAAGGGTATATGTATGCTCAACTTTAAAAGAAAGTTAAGCCATTCAAACCTGGGCTTTTCCTTGTGAATAGACTTTGATTATAATTAATCTCTTCAATTGCTATATCTTTATTTAGATTATCTATTTTTTCCTGAGTTGTTTTTTTTGGAAACTGTCTTTCAGGAAATTTGTTTCTTGCATTTAAGTTATTTAATGTGTAAGTATAAAATTATTCAGAATATTTTTTATACTTTGTATTTCTGTGCTATTTATAGTTTGTCACTGTTTTCATTTCTGATTCTAGTAATTTGAGATTTCTCTTTTTTTCTTGGTTAATCTAGCTAAAGTTTGTCAATTTTGTTGATTTTTTCGATAAACCAATTTTGCTTTTATTGATTTTTTTCTATTCTCTATTTAATGAATTCCTGCTCTAATCATTATTATTTCCTTTCTCGTGCTTACTTGAGACAAAGTTTTCTATTTTCACGTCTTTCTGTTCTTCTATTTCTCCTTTTCCACTTTCTTCTGTATTAAATATTTTCTAATGTAACATTTTAATTTTTTAAATTTTTTTATAATAAACTGTTTTGTGTTTGTATGTGTTTAATTGCTCTATGAGTTCCCATATATATCTTAACTTAGCTTTATATTTATACTGTATTTAAATATATACTAGTGTCTTTTGAAATTCCATAATTACCTTTACCAGTGTTCTTTGCTTATTGATGTGGATTCGTAATTAGCATCTGAGGTCACTTGTTTTTTACTTAAAGAACTTTGTTTAATATTTAATATGACAGTACTACTTCCAATCAATTCTCTTAGTTTTTATTTATCTAGGGAAGTTTTTATAGCACTTTCACTTTTCAAAGATAGGTTTTCTAAATATATAATTCTTCATTGACTGGTTTTTGTTGTTGTTCTTTGAGCATTTTGAATATATTATCCTCCTCTCTTCTGGTCTGCATTGTTTCTGCTGAGAAGTCAGCTTTTAATCTTATGGGGTTTCCCTTGTAATAATACCTAGTAATTAGAGTAAATATTTGTCACTGATATATTGACTGTTCAAATGTTAGAGAACACTCTCATAGATTGGTTTTCTTGAGAGATATTTCTTTTTATTTCTAAGGTAGACATAAGGCTCAAGGGTAAGTTTGTTATAATTTATAACTTATGGAAAACAATTATCTATGAAAGCAATGGTTTCATTGTTTCATTATAGGCAGAGATCCAGAATAAAAACTTCTACTTCAACCTCACAACTATGTTATTGATCCTGCTTTATTTATTTATTTTTATTTGGATTTTTCTTTTATTTAATTCATTTATTTCTTTCTATACCACTTCTGACGATCATGTCTTCTTTGTCCACTCAGTCTCTAAGTCTTAACATATTCAGCCTCCAGGTTTTGTTTGTGTCTAGTTGTCTTTTACACTGCAGTTACCTTACTGCTATCAAATTTGAAAATACTTTCCCCTGTTTACATATTTTGGATGCCTTTCTATTGTGCTTATAATAAAAATCAAACCCATTTACTGTTTAGAAGGCTTTACAATTTATTTCTATACATTTTTTTCTCTCATATCTTGATTCCCTTCTTTTTACAAACTAAGCTCTAACTATGCTGAATTGTTATCAATCCTTATATATAATATTCATACTCACCTCTGAGCTTTTGTATATTTTTCCACTATGAAACTAAACTTCACCTTTCTTATTTTTTTATTTTCTCAGTTCACCTGTCCTGACCAGCTTAGACATCACTATTTCTGAGAAGGCTTTTGTATATAATTACCACTCTAGGAGCTCACATAAAAGCATGATTTACTTAATAAAATATTAATTTGTGGAGGTAGAACCGTTGGTCATTTGTACACTGTTGTTTCCAGTAACTATCACAGTGCTTTAGTACTAAAAGATTAAATGCTTTTTTGAATAATATCTATAAAGCCATTATTTGAAAAATAATTGCACTTCAAAGAATGTTAAAAAAAATAATGCATACCTGAGAATAGATGCTTTTGAAGCTCTAAATATTAATATGATGATCTATGCTACAAATGATTCATGTGATTTTCTTTTTATAAATATTTAAATCTAGTAGAATTTACCAAAATGTGATTCACACAAAATAGTGATTCAAAATTCCAAATGAATTATTACAAGACCATGAATGAAACCTAAAGAGAAATTTAATCAAGTTACATTCTCATGTCAAAAGTTATGAAACATGCAAGACTATTTTTGGCTATTTATCAGCAACTTTTTAATTTTTTCTCTTCATTTTCATTTTGGGTAACTTTATTGATTTTCTCTATTTTCATCACTTTTCTATGACAGTTTGTAAGATTTTTCTTGACTAGTTAGGATAATTATACATTCTATACACTGGTAAGTTTATTTAAAAGATGAAGGCATATTCAGTGGAATATTTATAGGAAAATTTGTAAATAAATTTTCTTTTTCAATAGAAGTTTTTAGTTGGGAGCAAGGAAATAAAATTTATATTGTGTTCAGAAAGAATCTCTTAGGATTACCAACTATTTTTTTTAAGTTTATAGAAAGGAAATAATTCTCAAATATTTATATAATCAAGTGAAATAAAATAATTCCAATTATATAATGATGAAGATATAAATCACACACACAAAAAAACACTGTATCCAATATCCAATAGGTATTACTATGCAAATAAATTTTTTATCCCACAACAAACATTAAAAAATTGCAATAATCATACTCTTATGTTTTTAATGTTATTTTTTGTTGTTGTAAGCAAGACATCTTACTTCTCTTTTAACATATTAATTATGTCCAATTCAGTAGGACATAATTTTTTCCAAACTACTTTTCCTCTTGTATTATGAATTTTGATTAAATGACACTTTAATCCACATCTAAGAAACTCAACTCCTCCTCTTCCCTCATCTTTTTTTATTCAATAATAAATTATTGAATCTTTTTTATTCTACCATATTAATCTTTATTGGTTTCACTCCTTCTTTATCTCCCATTACCACCTTCATCTAATCATCTCTACTTCTCCTTAGATTTTTATCTTGAATATCTTATCATGCCTCTATTTTTTCTACACTGTTTCAGTTACCTTCTAAATCTTGTCATTTTTTTCTCTTAAAACTTTCAATGACTCCCT
This sequence comes from Macroglossus sobrinus, assembly GCA_004027375.1. Classification (NCBI taxonomy): domain Eukaryota; kingdom Metazoa; phylum Chordata; class Mammalia; order Chiroptera; family Pteropodidae; genus Macroglossus; species Macroglossus sobrinus. The sequence goes on along the minus strand of PVKZ01001056.1, from coordinate 29,765 downwards.
ATCACCATCAAGCTAAAGAATAAAGTTTAATCTTCTCAACATAACCTGAGATGATATTCTTTGACTGTTTTATAAATTGTTTCAACTATATTATTTATTCTAAAGGAAGCTTTTCATAAAGAGAACAGGAAGATTTATTTGTATATAATAGAGAAAAAGGAAGGCATTTTACTTCCTCTTTTTATTCCTGCACATATCTCTTATGTTTGATTCCAACGTAGGGTGTTTTTATAGTCTGGTTTAGGATGAAAATGGTAAGAGGTATAATATGAAAGAATTATCTTAGACCATGCCTTGACTGGTACAAATTTATATTTTTAGTTGTTTAATTTAAAAGTGAAATGTTATTTCTGGTCAGATTTCAATGCACCACTGAACAAACAAGGTTGCATGGCCACTGGATTTAATCTTCTATTTTGTGCCTTTTTCCGATGTGGTAAATCATTTGTCCCTAGTTTATTCACCCAAGAGGTAACATTTATTTGTTTTTGGTTTATTTATTTGTTCCTGAGGCTTGCACTTTTTATGTGAGACCTTACTTCTTATTCACTCAACTCACTTAACTTGCATAATAAAACTATCTTACAACATTTGAAAATTAATTATTCTTGCAGTCAACTGTGGCTGACCAAATTGATAATGTAAATTTTTTCTTTCTTTTTTAGTTCTGGCTGTTCACTTGTATAATAATGACATATTTAGTTTGTATTTCAAGCTAATTTTCCCATAGAAATAACTGTAAATATATGTAGGGAGGTGGACAAAGGGATTTCTAGAGCTTATATATCTTTAAATCACTGCAGATTATTATCAGTAACTTATTGAAGCTTTTCATTTCACTAAAATTATCTATTTTGTCACAGATATTCTCTCATATAGTGGTAGTTATTTGACCTTATTTATAATGTATTATTATATCTAACTTCCATTCCAATATTATACATATTGTTTTCAGGGTTCATTTTTCAACACTAGGATTGGTGATTGGTGGATTATTATAGAAATAAAATGCTTACAATCTGGAAACAAATATAATGACAAATATTAAAGTAAAAAAAAATTTTCTAAAATTGAGCAGAAATTCTGATTGATATAAAGAGCAACTTAAATTTACATTATTTGGTTGTTACTTTATGTTTGCCAGCTAAACTTGAGTCTTTTGGCAATAGTATATACATGCAGCATCCAATTGTTAGGTCTGACAATTTTTAGTTTATGCATTTACAGATAAATTTTCAAACAAAATTTGGATTTGCATTATTTAAAACTCTGTGAAAAAGATATTTGATAGATCTATTTTAAATGAACTATGATAGATGTTTCCTAAAGTTATCTGCTAGAAATTCTTCGCTTTCCTATGCTCACATGCTATGTCTCCCATTAAGAGACAGAGATAGTTTCCTGTTTTCCTGTATCTAGATTGAACTTGCTTTGACCATTAAAATAACCAGGAGTGTCACTCTTCTTATTCTTTGCCTTGCTTATCTGAGGTTTGATATGCAGATCAACTGTCAGTGAGATGAAGGAAGACTTGCTAGACACCCAGCTCTAGTTGGGTTCCAAGTTGAAGGCAGCCTGGCCCCAGACAAATTATGTGAAGCAAAACCCTGCAAAAATTATCTACCTACAGAACCATGAGAAATCATTTATAATAGTTTTAAAACTCTATGTTTGGAGGAAGTTTGTCATAGAGATCTTATATATGCACAATAAGCATTCACTTTAAATGAGGCTATATTGTCTCTGTAATTCATAAATAGATTGTGTTCTTTATTTTCTCCTCATTTGAGATAAGCAGAAAGAGAATTATAAGTAATCTACTATATATGCTCTCATGGTAACTATTTTAATATTGTCATTCTTTTAAAGTGTTCCTTATTTCTCTTTTTTATTTTCTATCTGGGTTCATGTTCTTCATACAATTTACTTTCCCCTGAATAATATGTCCTAGATGCCCTTCTTTAATTTCTACTGTTTTTTGAAATTAATTTAGAGTCTACTCCTCAACAATTATTTTCTTAATTTACCCCCCACTGAATTATTTCCTTCTTCCTTTATTTTCTATGTTCAGAGATAGGAATTGTCATGCTTTTATGTTCTGCTTTACGTCTTTGCCAATTGTTGCCCAGGCTAAAAGGAAGGTCTTGTCTTTTCCATAATTCTATATCAAAAATCATGTAACTATTTGATAAAACATTTCAAAGAGATTGATTTTTCCCCTTTGTTGACAGCCTATGAATGCACAAAATATAGAAAAGTAATATACAAATTCTAAGTTTTCTTCTAATATTAGGATAACTAATTGCAGAAGTAGCCAGTATTTTTCAGAATAATTTCACTAATAATTTTACTACCACTATTCTGCAGAGAGCAACTTTCTTCTTTCACTTCCTATTATAAAATTAAATTTATATATCTATTTTTATATATACATAGTATATAACATTTTTACAAAATTAAAAAGACAGATGACTAAATGTTGATCTGTTGCTATGTCCCCTAGAATATTTTTTGTAACTTTGTCTCATAAAATTTTTTATTATTACTTAACTACTGAAACAATAACTGTTTTTATTATATACAGGTAGGTGATTAATATTTATATTTACAATAACTGTTTTATTAGTATTAATAAATTATTAATATTAATAAATTATTAATATTAATATTAATATTTACAATAACTGTTTTATTATATACAGGTAGGTGATTAATAAGCCAAATATATATTAGTGTCAAATGGAATGTGTATTTGAACATCTTTTAAATAGTGAAGAAATCGTATTTTAATGGTAATACTAGTGTTATTGCTTTTATTGTGTTTTTATAAGAATTCCTAAGTTAAAGTGTAGACAAAATAAAACACTAACCATCTGCAGAAAAGCAAAATATTTTATACAGTGCCTTACTTGACACTCTTCAAAAATTCCTTAAATATTAAAATTTATGGCCTCTAAGTGAAATGCTATTTTCTACTTACTTTTCTACTTATTTCTGACTAAATAATATATTAGTCAGAAACCTGACTGTCAAGGTTGAATTGCTATAATCCAGGTTAAGGAAATGAACAATAATAAGGAAATGAACAATAATAAGGCATCCTGACATCTGAAATATCCAAATACATTTAATATCAGTTCCTTTCATTTTCACTTCAGCTCTGATGGTAATATGGTCTAGCATAAACTGTAGCAATGGGAGAGAAAACACTCAATGGGAGACATGGCCATCGGTAACGAAGCAAGCCATGACAGAGGAATGGAGGTGGTGAGATATTATTACCTCTATCTTCTTCCTTCCTCTGATCTCATTCTTGCGCCTCCCATTTGTAAAGCCAACCAAATGCCAGAAGGAAGAAAAGGCTGAATTACAAAGTTCACGGAAGAGAACCTCCTAGAGCACAGAGCATGTCAGAGAGTAGGAGAAGATGGATTTGAAAGACAAAGATCAGTGCTCTTCCTTTGTTTATATGCAAAAAAAAAAAAAAAAAAGTCAACAACCCAGAGAAAATATAAAAACCTTACCAGTCTTTATATCTTTATGGGGAGAGTTCAATTCAATTATCACCAGTAGATTTCATGTAAGATATCAGGAAAAAGCAGGGATACTAAATAATTATTGCTAAATCTCCACTCTGTCCTTTGTCTTGAAGTCTAAGACAATATTTAAACAGTCCTTCTACTGGCATTCTATGTTCCCTTACTCTCATCCAGTACCTCAGTGTATTGAGAAGTTTTTCTTAGTAAGCTTTAATGGCTAATAATAACAAGGGGGCAGTTCAGAGAATGCCTGGAGTCCCAAGTAAATCCTACTTGCCTCCATTTGTCTCCTTGTAATCAAGATAAATCATCTAGGCTAATACTTGGAGGATTTATCTTCTTGGTTCTTGAATTGAATTGAAAGTGTTTATTCAGTCAATAGCTGCAAAACAGGAGATGTGTTGATTTGCTATAGTTATGATATCAAATCTGGTATCACAGTTGTGATTAGTATCATCACCTGAGTAAGTTTATGATAACCCAAAATTATTCTTCAAGACCCATTTGATGTTTTCACTGATCAAACAGGCAAATTAAATAGAGCTGTGATACAAATGATCACCCTAGCATCATTCAGGTTATTGATGATTGCACTAACATCTAACATCTGCAACTTTCTCAAGTATTCAGTATTGCCTTTGATTATTGTTTTGATGAGAGGTGGGAGGTAGTTTTATCTGATTCTGTTTACAAAATTTGCTTTCAATATTCTCATCAGATTTTTCTCAGATTCATCATTATATATTTGAGAATGAAAAGTAACTACAGCTTATTTCTACAGTCATACCAAATCCTCTGTTAAATATACTGAGACTTGGACTCCATTTCTCACCTGAATTCCTATAGCTAGAAGACCATAAAAGAATTTTGTATGCACAAGAAATAGGAAGTAGTGTAAGTTCAGAGAAAGATTTGAATATCTCCTCTTCCAGAATGAAGAATCACCTTGATATATAGCTACCACTGGTTTTGAGAGTAGCTTTGACCAAAAGCAGAAATTAAGAATGCACATTTACTGTTTCTATTACAGAGTTAATTCTCAAAGGAACATGGCCTGCCCCTTAAGGGTCTCTGTCACTCTGAACTGGTTTAGTACCACAGAAGATATGTTCAAACATGAGATAATCCAAACATTCCAAAAAGCATATTCTGTAATGGGCAGAGCTGGGGATAAACAACATGGCTTCACCCTCCTTGTTCCTTCTACTCTCTTGCTGCTGCCACCTTTTGATTAACTTCAACCAAAAGATAGATGGCAAGGGAATACTGGTGTGACAGTCTTTGGAGATCGGTTGGCCTCCTAGGACACTAAAGCAGAAAAAGGCAGACAATGGATTAGGAGGAAGAAAGAATAAATAGCAGAAAAGTAAGCCAATTATGTACATCAACTTTCCTCTTAAATGTGAGATGAGGAATATACTACAGTTAAACAAGTGGCTTAAATAGATCTTTATATGTCACAGAACCCCTACTCATAAACCTTAAACAAGTAAGAAAATGATTTAGTCAAATTACTAAGAAATAGCTAAACATCTAAGAACATGTACATTTTTTAGAGTTGTGCAGATTAAATAATTGCTTCGTAATTAGAGTAAATACTATATACATTTGAAAATAAAATATATGGTGTCCCATGCATAGCTAATATCTGTGCATACTTAATTTATTTGATTATAACAAAAATTCTACAAGATTGGTACTGATTTCACAGATATATTTATATTTTACTACATAGAATTCACATTATTTTTAGTAAGCACGTGTTCTTGATACCATCTCAGTGAGAGAGAGAGGGAGAGAGAGAGAGAGATAAGCATTACTATTCTTTTCATGTTTAAATAGAACCCAGTGGTGCAATGACTTTATCAAAACCAATCTACTGCCCTCAGAGCTATATACATATAAACATTTTTTATAGTATATCTCAATTATGCTTTCTGTTTCATATATTTTAACATTTTTCAGCACATTTTAAAAATCACTCTAGGCTACTCTCTCAGATATTAATATTTCCTCATATTTATAATGTAAAAAGTCACTGATCCCATCTAGATAATCTGGCATGATAAATTTTATAAAACATATTTGACTGTAATTCAATATAGAGATATGGATTAACATCTACTAGAGCTGCCATTTGTGGGAATGATTATGGAAGAAAGAGGCATGAAGTGAAACAGAACAGAACTGGCATACACAATGATTCATGACATAACTTAAAAATAAGAATAAACTTATAAATCATTGCCTTCTAAAAATAAATGTTAGCAGATTTTTATTGATGCCATTTGAAATTCTCCATGTGTCAGCATCATTATCTAAATTTAGAAGCAGTATTTCTACAGGTGAACATGAGGGAAGCAGAAAGTGAAAACTGTTTTTGAAGACATGGCTCAAAAGTTGCTTACTTCACTTTTGCTCAGTTCCATTGGCCTGAATTTAATCACATGCTATATGTAGTTGCAAGAGAGGATAAAGGTATCATCATCAGCTCATAGGCAATGTGCTCTGCTAAAATCAAAGTGAATGGAGAAAGAGAGGAAGAAAAAGAGAATGGAAATGTAAGAACACTAAGAAATCCCTCAGCCATTGTGCATAAACTGACAACAGGTTACTGTTAACCTTTAAATTCCATTTTAAAATAAACATATTCATGGTCTTGCTTGAAGTTTATTTTATAATTTACTGAAATATATCAAATCACTAGGTACAGATATCAATCCTCATAATTTTATAAACAAGTCTATTTTAAGAGAGTTTTGAATTGCATCATGAACTACAACTTCAGCTCTGTGACAAAAATATATGCCAGTTGGCATACTTAATGTATTTATTCTTAATGCTTTGCTCTGTGATATCTCTGCATGATGGCTGAAGTTTTTGAAGAAAGGAAATATTTCTAACATATTTTCCTACAACTTCAATTTAAATTTTATATAACAAATGGATTTTTATACAGTTGGAGTACTATCCAGAGCCATATAGAAAATAAAAAATTAAACTAATCTTTGTTATAGGATCCATTTTCACCAACAGAAAAGCTTATGGCTCTGATCTCATATATAAAAATAGGCCCTAGTAAATAAAATGTTTTTAGGATATAGCTTGAAAATTGCCATTGATCATTTGAAGATTCTGTGAGATGGAAAATGGATGCAGAAAAAATGCTCCAAACTCATTTTGCAGATGTTATTCCCCCCCCCCAAAAAAAAAAACGAATCGCCCATAATATATTAGAGACAGAGCATTGTCAGAAGAGAGGTGGTTTAAGAGCACAATAGCATAAAAGAAATATTTATAGCTAACTGTAAAGCTCTTCAGATTGGCCCTTGGAATATGCATGTGGCCACTTTCTGCAAATCTATTGCAAGGCACAGAGAATATCATATTGAGATGGATAATGCAACAAATCTATGGGGAATCGTTGGATCATATGTGTACTTTTCATGTGAGATAAATATGTGCTTTCCACTTTTCTACAAGCTTCTCAGAATGACTGGAACTACTTGGACTTTAAGTCATTTGAGACCAGAGCACAGGTTGGGAATCAAGAGATAAGAATTCTGGTTTTCTTTTTTTCACTTAGTAACTGTGTACCTTGAAAAATCACTTCACTTCTTGAGGTCTAACAAAAGCCTTGACTGCTTTGGACAAGATTATTTCCAAGGGCCATTCCAGCTCTAATAGCCTGTGATTGTGACTGTGTTGTGTCTCAGCTCTATATTCCAGCATTACTTTCTTGCCAAAATTCTTTTCTGCCTCCATTTTTATACCTTTTCTCTTAGAGGATTTCTCTGAGTCTTTTGTTTTGTGAACTGGAGGAAAAATACACTGTCTCTTTTTACCAATGGCTTTTATCAAACAAGAGATTTTATCAAGCAACTAATTATATCTAATTACATGTAAAGGAATAGTGAATTTTTCACAGGAATATATTTCATATTTCTCTAGAAAGCAAGGAGTTGTGACAAATCAATGTTTTTTGCTGTATTCTAGACATTGTTTTGTTTATTTTTAATACAATCAACTACTTCTTTATAACCTTAGTTAATACTTATTTCACTGAGCTATTTTTCACTTTAATAATTTTTTTTTTATTTTTACATTGAGGTTGGATTTTATTGTACTAAAATAACAAGAGGAACTGCTCACAATAATTCGTTGTAAACACTCAAAAAATGCTTACTCAAAAGATTGTCACATACAGATCATTTTTTTTTTTTTAACTTTGTATTACATCAAGTAACATTGTACTTGTCAGCTCTGGCCTATCTATGGGCTCGCCTGCCACACACCTGAAGGCTCAATTGCTTTGCGTCTCTTAACCTAGACAAGGTAGGCCAAGCAATTTCTCTCTCATCAGTTGGCAGGTGAGTATATATGAGATTATTTCTTGCTATTTCTGCATGGTGCTTACTCAATCCATCTGACTGCATTTCTTTCACAGCTTTTCTTCCCAGTACTCTGATGCTACCTCTAAAGCTGTGAGATTTAAAATTAAATCCTCATTTCCATTTAATCTAGTATAATCCTACGTACACAAAAATGATCCATTATTGAATGCTACTATTATACCAGTTAAAGAAAAGATAGTTATAAAAGATTGATTTGTTTTCCCGAATTTTTTATTTTGAAGGTAGATGTAGCAATAAAGTTGTGAGAGAAGAGGAGCAGTACTTCTTAGAGTTAAACTTATTCATATTTGTTAAATATAATTTATCATTACATTAGGTATTTGTATTACATATTCTTAGATTAGGTTTTATAAGGATTTTATAGTCACGGGTTTTGAAATTTTGGGGAGGGGAGATAGTTTCTATTTTCCAAGTTGAAACTTTAAACTCTTATTTTATTCTATTATAAAGAGAGAAACTATATTTTGTCCTGACACGATAATTTTCTGTGTTAACTGTCCACATGAAGCAGTCATAGAGTGTAACTTTCCCACAGGAAAGGAGCTCGACCAAGAGTGAGATATCTTTTTTCAACTGAGAAAAATTCCAGGAAAGTTCTAACAGCAAGGGCAGTCAGCCTGGAACAGCCTGGTTTCTGCGGGGGAAAGTCTAGATAATTACTGACGGAGAATCTAGAGAGTGGAACCCAGCATCAGTGACAGTCTACTTTGGGCTGTTAGGATATATTTCTTTATAAAAATTTCTACAAACAGCAAGTACAGGATTCAGATCAGCTTTTAATTTTTTTTCTTTATGGAGAAAATCTATAATTGGGAATTTATTGGAACAAAGTATAGCATCCACCATTGTATATGGTCATGAGACCATAATTAACGCTAGACTTTTCCTTCCTCTACCTTTACTATCCATTTCAGATTTCCCTCATTGTCAGCCAGTACCACTGGGGTTAGGGTGGTTTATCTAGTACAATAACCTCAGACTCTCATTTCTGAGGTGTGTCACCTATTGGCTACTATGCCATTGTCAGGATATAACTGCTGAATTTCTCTATTTATCACCCAAATCAGGAAAATTGGTATTATGACAAAGTAATCTCCTGGAAGAAAATTAACTTCTCCCTGCTCAACCCAACAATTATGTAACAGCAACTATATACCTCCTGATTATCAGGATTCCTGATTATCAAGATTTTAAAGTGTTTAGATACAAATTTAAGCAACATTTCTGGTTTAACTCAAGTGTTCTCAATTTGTGATTTCTCAGAAGTTCCTAGTATAGTTAAGGGGAAAAAATTTAATATATCCAAATTTTATTTTTGCTACATATTTGCTACATATTAAACTAGAAACCAATCTGAGATAATAAAACTAGCACCAAAGCCAAAATTAATGATTCTAATAAAGAACCATGCACACAAACAGATGGTATTTATTAATGGAGAAAGAAATTTTGTGTTCTAAAAGAAGTAAAAGAAAATTCCCTTATTACATTAAAATATTTCATTAGGCAATGTGATTGCTTGCTTGATTGATTTATGTATTTATGTAGTTATTTATTGCTGGAAGACACAGAGAAAGTAGCCATAAGGATAATTTACTAGGACAATGGAGAAGAAACTACTCTGAGTGTTGTATCATTAACACACCAACCAGCTACAGTTGAAACAACATACTCTTGAAACCATTCTATGGTAAAGGAAATAGCAGATGTTAGGGCTTGGGTAAGGAGGGCTGGAGTTCTTGTATAGTGTAAATTATTCATGTAATAAAGGTATTGTGCTTTTTAAATGGAGCACCCAAATTCTATACATACAAATTATTTTAAATTGTAGGATATTTATTATACAAGTGTTTATTATTACTGTGCACCACAGGTAAGGCAAATTTCATTTATTGTCCAGCAACATTTAGCATTGTAAAGTCAACCAAAGAAAAGATTGGGGCACTATTATAAAGTTCATGACATCTTTACATTAGTTATATATCTATAACTTGCAAAAAAAGTAAATAATATGCATAAAATCAAAAGCAAGGTTAAACTTTGAAGTGAGGGGAAATTTTTGTTTTTAAGTAAAAAAGAAAAAGAGATTCTTTAAACTTTACTATATCCATAGCCAATAAAACGCCAGAACTATTGTTAATTATGTAAATACAGACTGATACATTTTTAATATTATAATGTTTGCAATATCTCTACAAGGTTTTAAGGCTGTATTCTCATTGAGTTCTTCCTCTCAATCTTGTTGAGAGCACCATGTTGCTATAAAGATAATGCTACCACTTATTCCTCATATCATGAAACTTCTTTTCTTTCAGTTAATACAATATTTTTTTAATGAGGCTATTTCATAGATTGAAGTTTTTTTTTTAATCTATTTGAACTCTGATCATTTCATCTATTACTTGCCGTTTTAACCAATGTCACTCACGTTTTATTTTTTTTTACTTTCTTCTCCTTTCTGGGCTGAAAACTTATTCTTCTCCAAAACAATGTTTTTTCAAAGTAGCAATTTCAGACATTTTCTGAAGAGCCATCTTCTGCATTTTGGTGATTACAACTCTGTAGATGACATCCTTGTTGTCATACATGGTCTACCCAACTACACATACATTTCTGCCTGTTGAATAGTAAACGCACTAAGGTGTGAGTGTCAAAGAACTTCTTTTTCCAGAAGTGACATCTCTCCTTTTGTGCTCTACCTATAGTGATTGATGAAGGGAGTGATTAGTTCTCTTGGAGGAAGCAAGAGCTATAGCTACCCCTGTAACCACCATGAAGCTTTGTAGACAGCACTAGATAGGATGGGATAGTTTAGACCACCACTTGCCTCTACTATCTGGGGATATACTCTAGAGGATTTTCAGTGTTCAAGTCCTAATTTACTTTTGGGTCTGATAATGCAAGCAAACTGTTGACTTCAGACAGGCGATAGAACTACAGACCTGATTGGACTGGATGTCCAGAGAACAGGATGCAAGCAAGCTGCTTATGGAATCTGGTTCAGAATTGGAACTTAGTATTTTCCCAGAAGATAGAGGGATTGAAAGTCAAGGGAAGTTTTTGTTTAGTTTTGAAACAAAACATATTATAGCATGTTTATATCAGGGAATAATGTAACTGATGGGGAAAATAATGATTTATAAGGGGAAAGAAAGACTTTCAAGAGCAACATCTCTTATGTTGTACATGAGAGAGTTGATGTCTAGGTCAAGACTGGAGGGGTTAGATTTGAGAATATGCAAGGCCATTTCAGTTTCATCTATTTAAAGGGAATTGGCAAAATGAAGAATCTGAGTTTTTATTCTTGAGCCTTTTTTTTTTTTTTTTTGCTGTTGATTCTCCTTAAATGTTGGACAGTTCTTGCATTTGTATTCAAATTATAAGAAAATAATTATTAATTGCTACAGGTAATTTAAACATATTTCATTGGAAGGAACAGCTGCCTGCTGACTCTAGGGATGTGGGTGGAGTACCTAGACTGAAAGTCTGACTGACTGGGGTGCTGGAAGAGAGCAGGCAGGCAGTCTGCCTCTTCACCATTTCCTTCCAATGCAAAGGGAGGATGGTGTCACCTTGGCCAGCCCATCCTCATTCTGGTTAACCTTCTCAGTATATTGTACAGTGTCTTTAGATATGATGTGCTTAATTTCAGTTTTGGGAAAAATCTTATACTTCCTCAAAACACAAGAAGTAAGGAGAAAAATTCTGACACTCAGACCTGCCATCAACTAATTCCTCTCCACTGTTAACTCCACTGTTGCATGATAAAACTACTCCACCTTATTTTCAGAATTGAGTTACTTGGGAAGCCTTAATCTTGAAATTTTTTTCTTCATTATCAAAATTTAGTCTCCTTAACTTGCTTTATACTGTTTTGAATGTAAAGATTGCTTATAAGTTCAAGTAGAGACTTCGTTAAAAAGTTGCTAACCGACCATTTTCTCTTTTGAATGTTTGCAATAGCTTTCTAGCTTTTCATTTTTTAACTCTCCCTTGTGAATGTATTTTAAAAGTAGTCTCATATTTGTGTTTTGTTTCATGACTCACTCCAGATTCATTTTCATTCACTTTCGTTTTATTTGATTCTTAATTTTGCCTATTCCCTCTCTAAATCCTAGGTATTAGAGCATATTACAAGAAATTTCCTATTGATTCTTGCGTAGACTATAAGATATAAGAAAATATTTTTAATAGTTTCATGAAGTTTTGCATAAAACAAATATTTTTGGGTTTTCATATTTTTAAATGTGTTTGAAAAACTTAGTTGATTCTTTGAATATTTTCTCTCATATATATAAAATTTCTAAAAAGTACTTTTTCCAAATGAAGCAATTTATTTCTTCATTCCCAAAAAATGCTAAAAATGGTAACTGTCCCTAGTGTCGGTAGAAGTTTTGCTTGTGTAAACTGCCAAATCAGGACCCGTGGGTGGGATTTGACAGCTGTATAATGCCATACTGCAAATTTCTCGACAGTTGAACACAGGAAAAAATTCCATTTGAAGATTTGAAAGTTCAGGAGAAATTTAGTTGAGTAAAAAGAAATTTCACAAAATGAAATGTACACAGGCTTTGAAACTATTTTTGTTCTTTTCTTTCAAAAAATGCCAATAACCATAAATGGTTTAGATCTTAATTTCACATTGCAAAGAATATATTGTTTTTCCTCCTAGTCTATCTAATCTTCCAGTTTAAAGACTGACATAATTCAATAACAATTTTTAAAATCCTTTGTGGTTACAAATTGATTTCCTAAGAGAATACCTTCTATTTTCATATTAATGTAGAAATTCTATTTTGGAAAGAACATGGAGATAATTTGTACATTTCAGTGTTAGAATGAAAGCATCCATGAGAGACTCTATTGCAATGAACTCTTACAAATGAAATACTCAGTGCTTTTTCTCAGGCGGTGCTAAAATCAATTATATTGTTTGTTCATTAATTTATTAATTTTTAAGTGTAAGCTATCTGCCAAGCAATAGTCAAAAATTAGTTGTCAACCTTAAAAGATAAGGCTTTTCATTAGGATTTTAGTTTATTTTAGTCTACTGTGGAAATCCAGACAATACATTTTCAAAATAATGTTTGATAGGTATTGTTACATATAGACAATGTATTGAGTTCTTAAAAATCAGATAAACATTGGTTAAAATTATAGCAGTACCACTTTTATAATAATTTTACCCATTCAATAACATTATCTCTAAAATTTAAAAAGATAATGCTTTTTTGTGCTTAATGAATAAAAAAGTGTTCAATAAATTTAACTATTATTTTAGTATCCGTATCAGCTATAATTGTCCAGAACTAGGAATAATGGGCTCTGGGAGTGCAGAAAAGGTATACTTATGATTATCTTGAAAAATAACAATTTGATTTATTTCCTTGGAATATAAAAAGCTAATAATGAAAATGTCTATTCAAGTGTAGATATTTTCCAAAAATTAAAATAGCCCAAGAAAGTGGTTTTTAAGAAATTATTTGTGTGCAGTATGATTGGGTCAAAGGGTGCCTAGGAATAAAATAAGAAAATTAGTCTGGATTCAGATCCATGATATAATTTGTATCAAATGATCACTAATATAGGAAACTTTAGATCCTCTAATCAGAGCAAGAAAGGTCCTAAAATTCTTAATTACATTGGTTTTGAAAGATTATGGAAAATGTTTTTAAAAATCTACAACTTTACTAGTCTCTTAGTTAAAAAAATATTAGTTAAAAGAAAGCTTCAGGTTGAAAGGACAATTTCTTTAAAAAAATTTGTAGATCTTGCAGAAAACAATACAATTTTGATACTCAAATTTATAAAAAAGATAAAATTCCTACATCTACATCTGGGTAAGGTAACCAATAAAAAAAAAGAAAAAGCCTTAGGAAACTGATATATTTGATTTAGAGAAAAGTGAGTTTCTCATCAATTTCTTATAAAATTATACAATTTGAATTTTATTAATTATTTATATCTTTAAACTATCAATGGAATATGTCTTCAAGGAGGCAGACAGTATTAAAAAATCATCAATCATCAACAGATCAATCACCTTATATGTAATCCAAAACTAGCAACTACTAAGGAGTTATTTAAGAAATCTATTGTAAAGAAAAAAAATATATGCTACACTGTTTGTCAGATTTGAAAAAGAAAAAAAGTTACTTTGTTTTTCAGATGGTGGGAACAAAAGGCACCCTTTCTTTGACATGTCGATAACTTCTGAAGAATAATACTCAGCTTCAAGGGACATAGGGGCAGTTTTGACTTCCACCCCTTAGTACAAGCTGAGTCAGTCAGTAGTGGGTGATAAGTTGTTTTATAAATGTAAAAGAACATTTGTTATGCTTAATTTACTTGAACACTTACAGATGAAATTGACTATACTCCTTTAATATTTCTGTGTTTCTTGAAAATTTCTGAAGTTCTCAAACTGACCTTGTTTAATTTATGAGTGAATTATACAGAGTGGTTCATGGATACAAGAATTGAATACTATAATAACTGTACTAAAATAATTTTTATTATATACTTTCAGCTAATGGCCTAGTTATCCACATACTTTGGAGCAAGTGTCATTTGCAGTGGCCCTAGGAACAGGTTATGTTGGTTACATATCTTATTTTCAGAGGGCTGGATGACAAACCCTATCATACCTACCCAGACAGAAAAAAATATTGTTTTCTTTCAGCTGAAACTTTTCTTGAAGAAAATGAGCTATTTTTTAAGCAGGGGACTAACTTAAACACATATACTTAATTATCCTGAAAATTTTACTTAAATCCAAGAGGCAACTATCGTACAGACAGAAAATTGAAAGGACTCGTGAAATTCTACAGAGAATACTCATGTAAGGGTTTAATAAAGAAAAAGAATTGGTATAGCAAGAAAAATAAAACATAGACAAATATCAGTGAAGCCCAAGACTTCCTGTTGAGTAACTAAGGCACACTCTCAGTTACACAGGATATGCTCTGTATTACAATCATCAAGACACATGCAGGATGCTTAGTTCTCAAGGCAATCACAGTCTTGTGCAAGGAGGGGTCTGTAAGAACTCTCTGGTCACACAGTTAACATCAGGTTGTATGACTATGCTCAGTGGCAGAAATCAAGAAATCATTAGGGAAATCATATTTTAAAAACTACGAATGTGTATATTTTTTATAAACAGTGTTGACAGCCTGGATCAGCTTGCCTTCTTATCTGTCTCAGGCCTTAGTATATTAATGATCAATTAATTCATTTCAATCAAGTTTGGCCTAGGCATCCCCAGAGATAAGTTCCAGTTTGCCACAGACCAGCTGATATTAACCCTAGACTTACAGAAAAGGAAATCAATATATGAGATTTTTTCATGTAACAAAGACACAGACAAGATTTATAAAGAAATACATGATTAAAAAGACAAAACTACCAGCAGTTAAAAAAAAGTGAATTTTGAACATTTATGAGGATGGAAAGTAATAAGTTGTTAGCTAGTAGAGGAGTCAGTCTGAGCAATCTGTCTTTGATTAGACTGACCAAGGGACAAAAAAAAGAATCAATTTCAGTTGTTTACAAATTGTTCTAGTATTAAATTTTATTAAAATGTTTTCATTAGCTAGATCTTTCTGAAATATATTTTATATTGGATAAAATTACTTACTATTAGTATCAACAGAAATTTAAATAAAAAAAAAAAACTTGATAAAAGATTGGCCTTATAGGACTTACTCTAAAGGAGACAGAACAGAGGGAATGGAATTTTGCCTTTTATCAAAAATATTGTCATTATTTATTTTAAAATACAAAAAAGTAAATCTGAGTCTCAGCATATGCACGATAACAATGAAATAAAAATAATCATAGATACATAGTTTCTATCAATTGTATTTGTGTTTGTACTATGACCACCGGTCTACAAAAGTTATTCGGCTTTTGTCCTTCCAGATAACCATGTGTGGTCTTCTAGTGTTTTTGTTGTTAGGTATAATGAATTACAAACAAACATTTTGATGAAGAACTTGTGATCCATAGACAGATAATCTAAGAAAACACAAATCCGTCATTATGAAAGGAGATCAAGAAAATAAATTTTACTCTAGAATACTATAACCTGTAAAATTCCACATCTTAAAAAATAATTGAATAAATATGAGAAAAAAGGCAAATTTTGGTAGAGATAAAAACTTTTAATATTAGCCAATATTTTATAACAAGCAAAAGTAAGTAATGAGTTCATGAAATATCAAAATTAAATGACTCTCTTTTTTAAAAAATGGACATTATGTTTTGGTTTTCTTTCTATTTATGTAATTTCTTTTCTTTCCTATAATCGATGGTTGAGTTTCTGCTCCTTTAACAGCCATATGATACATAGGTAAATAAATATTTATTTCCTTTATATAAATTCTAATCTTGTAACTTTGATGTTTATCTTTTGTGAAACGTATGTTAAAATCATGACAATAAAATAATATTTAAATGTTTTACTTACTTTTTCTACAATTACATATTTATAAATAATTATGTATATGTCAAATATTATATAGATTATAAATACATTTGTGTATATTATATATTGCATATATTGTACATATCGCACATATATAATTATACATATATAGACATATATATAATTATACATATATTAATTTACATATATAAATATACATATAATACGTGAAATTTAGTTATGCGTCTCTGAAGTTATACATTGAAAAAAAGACAAATTGTAAATAATATTACTACTTTACTATCAGCTTGATAGTGTCTTATGTCTGAAAGTAGATTCTTAAACTAAGTTATAGTTTTCATGCCCTAAGAAAGGCCTTTCTTTCTCCTGAGTGTATCTTGCTAGCAGATAGAACAGTTAACTATGATGTAAATATAAGTTGATACTTAATAGTTTATAATTTAAATTTTATTCATTGTTCAAAAATGTATTTTTATTGATATTTAGCATAAATGTGCATGGGATTCTCCATACAAAATAATGAGGTCATGAAAGCTAGAAGTATTCAATTTCTTAAACTATATTTCATATATAGTTTTATATATAACTAGTTTCTTTCTCCTTTCTGGGAATAGCTTCTTTTTAAACAGAAATAATATAGCAACATGAACATTCATTTTGTTGATTTTTATTCTCATTGTCTTTATGTTTCACACTTTCCTAAGGTCACAAAACTTTGTTTCTTCTAAAAGATTTATTTTACACTTTCTGCTGAATACATGTAAACAATGCCAAAGACTTAAGGAATCTGAATAGGTGACTTAAAAAAAAAACTTCAGAGTAGGCTTTGCATTTAGATGGTCTGAATGTTGATATTGGAGATTGAACTCTTTCTCAGGTGAAACAAAATAAAATTGACAGGTTCACTGTAATGGCTTACTAATTAAAAGTAATAACAGAACATAAAAAAATTGGAATAATCTGCTACAAACACAGATTTAGTGGGGGAGAAAAGCATGTACCAAATGTTCACTTGCTCTGGATCATGTGGCAGGATAGGCATTTATAATTTTTAAACCTAGATTTTTAATTACCAGGCATTTATCCACATTTTTAAATAGCTATTAATTTTAGGTGTGAGTTAAAATGCACTATCACTAGAATGATATACATCCAAATAAGAATTATATGACATGCTTTTGAAAGCCTCTTGGTTTAGAAAAAGCCTTCCTTGCACACAGAAACACACATACAGTATACCAGTTTGTGAGTTCCTTTTTAAAACAATCACTTGTAGAAACTAAAGTACCAAGGTTATATCCAGTACAGAAAAACTATAGTGGGTTCTGAGAGTGATACTCTGTAACAAAATGGCTCTTTTTAATATAGACAAACTAAATACATTTTCATAAAAAGGCTTTACAGGTAGTATTTATAAACAAATGGAATATGTCAAAGTATAGTTTCAAAGTATAGTTTTTATAGTTTGATGTGTGTCTTAGTTATCTATTGCTGTGTAAAAAATTAGCACAAACGCAGCTTAAAACACCACTCATTTGTTAACCTCACTGTCTGTCACTCAGAGCCCAGGCAAGGTGTAGCCGGCTCTTCTGCAAGGCTGCAATCCAGATGTTTGGCCTTGCAGGCTGTTAGACTGAGGGGCCTCAGTTTATTGCTGGCTTTCAGCTGGAAGCTTCTTTCAGTCCTTTGGCATGTGGATCTCTTCATAGGTGCCTCAAAATATGTCAGCAAACTTACTTAAAGATAGGAAAGGAGCATCTGTCTACCACAAATATGTTTTCTTTTTTACTTTAATCATGAGGAACATTTTGTTTATATGGAATTTGTTCCCTTGGCATATGACATAACTCCCAGATTCTCTAAAAGATAATCTATAATGGTGATTCTGAGGGAGCATTGAGATATCAGACGTGGTAGTGGAAGTTGTGGTAGAGGACAATAACTATTCCCCATTTAAGTTTAAAAACACAGTAGATCTATGATATTGTGGCCGATGCTGCTGCTTTTCTACTTCAAAGACATTTCTAATCATGTCTCTTACTATTTTCTATATTACTTAAAGAGCTACATATTCAGTTTCCCAGTCTTGCTTGCAGCTAGTTGTGGCCACATTACTCAGTTTTAGCACACAATAAATAAGTAGATAAGTTGTTGGATAGAGAAACTTTGGGAAAAGCTTCCACTTTTTGATTAAAGCAAAGCCATGTGCCTACTATATTCATTCTCTTCTCCAGCTTAAAGGCAAAAACCATCTTGCAACATTACTGAATATCTAAGATAATCAAAGAAATCCCAGTAGTGATACAGTTGAGGGGCTAAAAAATGCTAGTAACTTTTACATCTGTTGTGCAAGATTTGAGGATAAGGGTTTGGTTTATTTAATTCATTGTAGTATCCTCTCCACGACGTTTTCTTAAAAGTAATGAATGCTGAATTAGTGCTTGTTTAAGAAATAAATGTGGATAGTCAATACAAAAATGGATTGCCTTAGTTTGCATAAAAACCTTATTATAATGGGTTCAAAAAATAGTGGGAGCTGCATCAATAGAAGCTCTGTGTGTGAAGCATTCTTTGAAAATATTTAGAAGCCATATATGAAGAGATATTAGGGTAAAAGGTGAGGATTTACAGCATGTTTGTACTGCGATGAGACTGATCCCATATAGAATAAAACTGATCTTACAGATTTAAAAGGGAAACTTGCTAAAGTATGTTGGTGCCATGTTGAGGAGGATAGGCTGTATTAAACAGGTAGAAAAGTTTTCTAGAAACAACCATGGTTTATCCTTAGAAACTGGAATATAGAAGACATATTTGCATACAAATATAAATAATTTGTAGTGATGGAAAATATTAAATTCTGTTCTAATTTCTTCAATTTTGTCTGTGAATTCAGATATATGGTCAGATATTAAGAGGAGAGAGGGACTGGGAAAATTTTTAATAAGGAGAATAATGTATGAGTTAAAATTGAGAGGAAATCGGCAGAAAAGGATCTATGGGAGAAGATACAGTATACAATTTCTCCCACTACATTAAGACTATTATCATCATTTAATTTGGCTAGTTTTCATGTCTTCTTTATTTTGTATATCAAACACAGACAGATTATAATACAAATGCCCCATATTTAAGTATGAACTGTCTGTGGAATAAATCAATCATAGAATGGCATATTGTTCATTAATATATTTCAATTTTTCTCTTATAAAATTAAGTCATATTTAAGAAGTTTTTATGTATTAATTATAGCACTTAGAGTCCTTTGAATATCAGAGAATAAAGATATATTTTAAAAATAAATTTATCATAAAATCATTCTTTCTCCATATCTTTCTCTTCTACTTGTCATAGCTTTATTTATTTCAAAATTTTTAATTGAATACTATATTAATTTGTTAAGGCTGCCATGACAGATAACATAGTCTAGGTGGCTTAAACAACCAAAATTTATTTTCTTATGATTCTGGAGACTAGGAGTCTATGGTTTGGTTTGGTTTCTGAAGCTTCTTTCCCTAACTTGAAGATGGCTGTCTTCTCCATGTCTTCACATGGTTTTTTCTCTGTGTGTTTTTATTTCCTAATTTCCTCTTTTTATAGGAACACCAGGCATATTATATTAGGGCTCACACTAATAACCTTATTTTAACTTACTCTTAAAAGACACTATCTCCAAATACAGTCACATTCTGAGGTACTAGAGGTTATGTCTTAAACATAGGTATTTTGAGAAGTACACAGTTCAACCTGTAACACACCTAAGGATTATAAATCACTGTTTGGTGTGGTATAAATTACAAACATACCAAAGACTCGGTGCATGAATAAGTAGTCTTTTTTCTCAAAAGAGGATAAATAAAAAATGTAAAATCCAAGTATAATATGTTTTTCCTTTAATAAATACATAATCTATTTTTTCTGGTGTTGTAGGAGTACAAATGCATATTGCTATCATCAATCAATCAATAAATAAATGTCTGTATCCCCCAAATAAATGGTTAAACAAACACAAAAAACAACAATTTTATTAATGTGTTTTTTTAAATACAATTTTTTAAATGTATTTATAACAGCACAACTCTTTAAAGAGATTGTCTTTGGTCATTGTACTCTATGCTTAAATTGCCAACAGAAATAGATAGAGGAAGTAACTGTGTACTGAGAATTTTCATTTCATTTGAAATATCTTTACACCTAGCGGTGGTCACTATAGCTAAATCCAAAGCAAAAATGACAGTTAAATTTGAGAATATCAGCATGTGATTCACAAAAGCTAACTTTCATTGAAAGATTTTATAATGTTTAGTTTGTTCCGCATTGTATATGCATGATTCTTAAAGGTATAAGATCAGAATTGGGAATAGTCTCCATCTGGAAGGAAGTAAGGAACTGAATTGAGAACCCCAATAATGAGAGTATTTAATATTTTCAAAATATAGTGCATGTACACTAGTATGTGGATTTTCTAAGTCCTCACTGGCATTTATACAGGAAGTAGTAAATTTAAATCACAAAAAGACAAGTTGAACATTAAAAATATTGATTTTCATGGTTATGAAATTGATTAATATATTTTTCTATAAATTATTTATAAGCTAATTAATTTCTATAGTCTCAAATATTTTCAATATAAATATCCAACATACCAAATAAATACTGTCTTTTACTTTACCACCAGGTTCTTTTATTAGCCAAACTAATGACCACTAATCTAGCTGAATGTTCTCAATTTGAAAGTTAATTTTGGCTTAATATATATTTATTAAATTATAACTAATCAAAATATATTGATTATATACAAAACAATATGCTCGACATTTAGGAAGTCAAGATTTATATACTTGGAAGAAAGAAATCCGAGAATAAGAATTCATATTATTTATGGTCACCTTCAGAGAAGCTAGAAACCTTAAAATAAACCTAAAGAAAATATATGATGCACATGAGTAGAGAACAGGAAAATTACCAACACGGGAGGAAAAGTTACAGAAGATATTCAAGGTATATTTAGTAGATACTTCTTAAATTACAGAATTTATGTAAGAGAAAATGTGAGAAGAAAGGTTGGGAATAGATTTTTTAACATTTTAAATTATCTGAAAGTAAATCCATTTTTAATAGACATGAATATCAAAATTGCTGATAAGTGTCCATGTTAATAATAGCAATTAGAAATAAATTGCAATATATATATGTATATATATAACTGAAGAAAATTAAATTTAAAATTTGTATTTCTAGTTGCCCAATAGTTTTACTTGTCAGTTTTTACATTAGAGAAATAATCAATAAGTGCAAGGAAATAAGTATGCACAGATGTCCACAGTAGTGGTATTTGCAACAGTAAAAACACTGTGTAACTACTTAATGCCCACCAGTAGGCATACAGATAAATAAGATCTGATTAATCCATACAATGGAACTCTATGCAAATTTGTGTAGCTCTATGTGTACTACCATGAGAACATTGCTAATTATAAAATTATAATAAAGAAACAAATCATTACTTGATATTGTATTACATATTGCATTTGTCAGGGTATATCTAAGCTTGTATAAATATAAAAAGATGGGAGATAAAGGAGAATCCAGAACTGAGTGTTAGATGACGTCAACTGTAACTTTAATATTTTAAATTTTAACTAATGAATATACGCAAAATTATTTGTGTAACTAAAAATAACTAAAAGTACATATTCAAAATTGAATAAAATCCCCACCAATGGACAGTATGTTTTGAATGACAAGTAAACCAAGGTGAGCCAGGAGCTATAAACAAATATCAATAAATTATCAAATTAATCATTTTATGAAATAATACAATATAGTTATTTTTTAACATTATATGTATTATTATATGTATTTTACTACTTATTTCTTTACTACTGGAACATTTAAAACATTTTTAAACAAGAAAGAATTTATCATAGTAACCTTTGGTCTTAAAACTGGACAGAAAATACAGGTCAGCTCAGGTTTATTCTTACTTTTTATGTTTTTTTACTTTCTGACTTTTCATTATACCCTTTGTATAGTTAAGATGATGAAAATTCCTGGAGTCCTTTTCTCCATCTGAAGTACTTTTCGTGCCCTATTCAGTGGAAATGATCTGCCAAAAACACAGATAAAGAGATACATCTTTAATCTTACAAGCTGTCTCCTTGCACAGGATCAGGAAAATGATTTTTCTTAGAACAGTTGTCAGCATGCTTGACATCTGTCAAAAAAGCTTAGGCTCTATTTTTATTTTTTCTATTGAAATCATGCTCCGACACCTGCCCCTTTGATACTTTAGACTGATGCAGAGAAAAACGGAGTGCTATTCAGTCAAAGAACTCACTATATTTTCTTTGTCTTCTGTTTGGTTCAAAAATAAGATTAAAAATAAAACTGATTTTCAGTAAAATTGATGTGCAGAAATAGACAAATTAAATAAAAATGCATCATTATGTTGGACAATGATATTTCCTTTAAAAAGATAAAGCTGATCTTAACATATTTAGTCTTCTCGGAAAGTTTTAAGTAATATTTAAAATTATCTTCTGTATCTAATAGAACACTATTAGTGGTATTTAGCTTAAAAAATAGGCATATATTTGACAATTGTTTCTGAGTAAAACCTAATGACAAATGCTATATTAACCTTACACACAGATATAATAATATGTCTATGAATTTTAAATTTGTACTTAATATTATTTTTAAAATATTGTTTTATGTGACACAGCAGAAGGTATAAAAAATTTGAGTGCTTAAATGAGGAAAAGTAAGATAGTATTAAAGGTCAAAAATTATTAGTTTCACCTCTAGTCATAAAATTGTCAAAATAGTATCTCCTAGCAAAGTAATCACTATGTAAGAGGCAGTTTGGCCCTAAAAAATAATAAAATAATAAGTTTGAGAGTGACATCAGAAAAATGATAGAGTAGGCAGCTCTAAACTCTCATATCACACAGAAATAACAAAAAAAAAAAAACTCATCAGGGCAAAAGCTGTCAAAGCTGACTTTGTCAAAACTATGGAACACAGTTAATAATTTATAGCAAACATGCAAATACTGAATCAAGAAAAAAGGCAACTTAAAAACAGTAGGAAAGCTATGAGTGTTTTTATTGCTTCACCCCATTCCCAGTCTAGAAATGGCTACAGACTGTGTTCCCAGTGTGGAACCATGATCTCTGATGTTAGAGAGAGCATTACAGATCTTGTTTACAAATTACTGTTTTTGTCTGTACTAACTTGTCTGAGAGCTACCTGAAGGACTAATGTAAGGTGCTCAACTTTGTTTTGCCTAACTTGGAACTTAAGCCAGACATAGCAGGTGTTGCTTAAAAATGCTTGCAGGCAAACTTAAAGCCCACAGATGATTAGGATGATTTAGATTTAGACCATCTAAAGCCAGGGAGAAAAAGATGGGGGAGCTTCTTGGAGAAATTAGAAAATTCGCAAACACCTGGGCTCATAGGTATATTCAGAAGGCCACATGATGTCCAGGGAAATACACATGTTCAGAAAAGACCCTAAAAATCCATAAGCTTTTACCCTGGGCTGAGTGCAAACCTGGCTAAGTAATGCTCCAGAAGAGGGTTAATCTGCAAAGACTAGAAGTTTGTTTTTTGTTGTTTATTGTGTTTTTTTGTTGTTGTTGTTTTTTGTTGTCTTTTTTTCCTACTTTTTTCTTCTCTTTAGTTCTTTTTCTATTAAGAAAATATTGGTGAAAACATTAGCTAAACATGTGCTAAGGAAGAGACTTCAATCACCACACATGACAAAGAAAAAGCCAGTTTGGAAAAGTCACTAAACAAATAGACTATTTTGGTCTTCCAACATTCAAAAGACAGCTAAATCTTGAAAAATGAGGCCTTGATTTCTAGTGTTACCACACTATAATTGTCAGTACCAAGCTGATCGAGAAGGGAATGTTTCTGTGGTGAGACACCAAATTGAAAGAATGCACAAGAGGCCAACATGAAAATGAAAAGGCAGGCACCAACTTCATTGTGGGGAGCGTGCTTCTGTTTCTGCTCTTCTTCTGCACCTTTTCCTGTGCTCCTCTTCAGTTTCCCAGGGGACCACATAACTCCACATATATCAGAATACAATAGTGGCATTTAGCCACTCATGAATGATACAATAAGCTGAATTATGTTTACATGTTTTAGGCACAGGCGCCCTACCACACTAATGTAACATTCTAAATTCGGGGTCCTATTCTTAGCCATGAGCCTGGATCACAGCCAGACCTGGGACCAGCCAGACCTGGGACTCACAATAATATTTAAATATCCGTATTTTAACAAAAAGAAAATCACAGGCATATAAAGGATTAGGAAAGTATGGAACATTTGCAGGAAAAAAATATATTGATAGAAATCATTCATGACGAAGAGCAAATACAGACGTACTAGGAAAAAAAAAACATTAAAACAACTATCTTAATTATGCTCAAGGGACTAAAGAAAAATTATGCCAAAGAACTAAAATTAGGAAAACTCTATATGAGCAATATAAAAATATCAATAAAGGTTTAGTTCCTTATGTATTGATGATATAAGTCCTTTGTTACATGTGACTTGCAAATATTTTCCTTCAGTCTGTAGCTTGTCTCTTTGTTTTGTTACTACTATATTTCACATATCAAATATAAAGTTTCATAAAGTTTAGTTTATAAAATTTTTTTTATTCATTGTGTTTTGGGTGTAATGTGTATAAACTCTCTGCCTAACCCATGTAACTGATGTTTCTTCTTATATTTTCTACTGAAAGTTTTATAGATTTTTGTTTTATTTTACAATAATATCTAAGATTCATTTTAAATTAATTTTTGTATACGTATCACAGCTAGGTCAAGTTTCTTTTCATTTTTTGTATCTAAAGATGTAGACAAATATATATGTATTGGAAACTCCAGTGAAAAGTATCTTGGTAAAATTTCAAACAAAACCACTATGAACACTCTCATAGAATCTTCCCTTAGTACTTATATCCTGAAAAGAAGATCAATGTATTTGAAATTATGAAAGCATATTTCTCATTTACATATGAAATGGTTAAATCTCTGGCACATATAAATTATGAACAAGTTTACCACCTACACAATGTCATATAGGCCATTTGAAAAACCAGGGCATAGTGTTCATCCATGTAAGATAGTCTTAATGCATATCAAGACATTTAGCATCCTGTTCTCCAGCTATGAATATAAGAAGAGCTCACGATCATTTTGACAAACAAGAACACTTCCACAAATTTTAAAATGCCTTCCTCGTAGACAGGAAAAAACACACATGAAAATCACTGATTTAAATGTATACTAAACTTAACAGCAATCACTGAGTCCGTTGAAGTGAATCTGGATATATCTATATCAAGAACTATTTATAACTATATAGAAGAAAGTATTTCCATGATATGATAGAGAGAAAAATCCAAAATTCAAAATATTTATAAATTATACTACAAAGAGTCCTTTAAATGAGCACATAGAGTAGAATACTAAAGCACCAGATATACTGTCTATTGCAAATATAAAAGTAGAATGCATCAATAAAATCTAAATAAGAGAATGATAGCTAAGGAAAATAGGGATTGATTAGAAGTGACCTTAGTTAGTTCACATACATAAACCTAGAAAACCTTCATTGCATTTATACATATCTCAAAGGAGAAGCTTCATAAAGAAGCAACTAAGTGTTCCCTGACAAACATTTCAGTTCCAGATTGATACTGATAATTATATCATAAATCCAAATAGCTATCTTAGCAAATGCTCTGGTGTTAATTAAAGTACACTTAATGAATATATCCCAACCCTCAGTAGTGTTGACAGAGCCGCTTTGCCACGCAGTTAGAACAAATTGTGTAATATAATTTCACTGCAGTGTATGATTTCAGATACATATGAAGTAGGGGAAGTAGGGCATTTCAGAAAATAAAATTAAGGAGGAAGAAAACTATGAAAATACTTCTTAATTCAGGTTAATTGTTTAGACTGTTGAAATAATTTCTGGTTGAATAGATAATTATGCCTATAGCTCATTATTCCAAGCATTGAGAAGTCTCATTTGAATTTATTTAGTCCAAGCAAGAGAGCCAAAAATAACACATTGTAGGATAGGAGAGTGGGTGACAGATAACTTAAAGTACATTTATTAATAGTCTTTTTCTCAGTCTTAAAGTATTTTTTTATTTTTACAAATTACCATCTCTAAAATTAGATTTTATCTTACAAATTAAGGTTTCTTATATTAGATAAAATACAGTAGTGTGTCAATCTTTTCTAATTTAAATAGCCTATTTTAGGTACTCTCTTAGGTAAAAATCTGTTCTTTGGGAATATTCTTTCAAACCTCAAAGACCAGTTGGCAGACTAAGGGCATGAATGAAATTACAGTGATAAGAGTTGGGACACCTGAGACCTACAATCTAAGAATCGACAACTTTCCTTTCTTCCCTTTGTCTTCTACATTAATGCCTTTCTTGGGTT
This sequence comes from Macroglossus sobrinus, assembly GCA_004027375.1. Classification (NCBI taxonomy): domain Eukaryota; kingdom Metazoa; phylum Chordata; class Mammalia; order Chiroptera; family Pteropodidae; genus Macroglossus; species Macroglossus sobrinus. The sequence goes on along the minus strand of PVKZ01001056.1, from coordinate 2,876 downwards.
TCTATATGGCTTATTGGCATCCGCTACTAAAATTCAAGTATTGATGCTATGATCAGTTCCAATTGTTATTCAGGGCTCAGAATCTGTCCTTTTTCACTACTTTGATTTTGCTACACAGTGCTGTAGACACCTCTGCCTTTCATTTATTTTCTTCATATAATCTATGGAGCAGCTAGTCAGCCACAAAGCCTTTGCAGTCTGATACTTCTCCCTCTGCCACAAAAACTCTCTTGAGAGGTGCTGGGTCTCAGCTTTACTATCTGTTATTCTGTGGGGCTTTGGGGAACATATGCATAACTTCTTTGCTACAGTGAGGATGAAGAGAGGTCCAGGAGGGATAATTCACAACTTTTCACTGCTGACCTACTCTATGCTGACAGTATAGTTCTCTGTTTAATCTATGCATCATTGATATGTTTCCACCCTGTGCAAACTCCTGGGGTTACAGACTGAGAGCCAGTACAAAACTCTGCCTCTTCTTTTCTTTATTCTCCCATAAACACATTTAACAACCCCTTTGGTTACAGGAAACAAAACAGCAAAAGGACTAAGTGAAAAAATATCTCCTAATTACTTCTGGGAATAAAGAATCTATCACAAAGATTTGAATATTTCTGTTAACATTAATTTAGGATACATTCTATTCTCAAAGGTCAATACCGAAAATATTAAATCAAATAATACTTTTATTGCAAGCCTTTTCTCAACAAGGAGTTTTTTGATAATTTCCTTTTCTGTAAATAAATTTCCTCAGAAAACATCCTGCTCAAGCATAATCAAAGAACTAATTTTTTAGGTCCTGTAATTTATAATTCAGTTTTAAAATATGCAAAATACTATATGGTCTATATATTTCAGTATCTTATGGTTTTGTTAGTATGAATCAGCTTTCATCAAAACTCAGACACTAACAAGAAAGAGTTTATGAAAGTACAAGACTGGAATGAAAACTAAGACTATAATGAATTAATGGAGGTAATATGACTCTTTGAGGATATATCTGAATAGCTATCCAGATTTTTACAAGTACTATCTCCTTACTTGCCTGCAAAATTTGATTATTCCTTTGCATCTAAATTCTCACAAATTTTTCTTACCTCTTCCACATTATAGCTTGCCTCAAATCCCCCATCTAAAATGTTCTTAAATAGATTTAAGCAAATAAGAATTTAAATAAGGATTAAAAGCCCTTTACTATGTTGAACCAATTGTTAAAAAACAATCACAAAAAATAGTGACCAAAGCATATTGTTGTCCACAATAAGTAATAAAATTTTCATATCTTAAAAGTATTAAGAATGATTTTTAAAAGTAGATTACTGTAAAATAGTTTATGTTACTGTAAAATAGTTTTTAAAATAAAATTTAAACAAGAGGACATCAATGTAAACTAAATAGTGTGAGTCAAATATTAGCCTAATACTTTGAAATCCATCTAAACTTTTAATTTGTCTTTTATCTAATGACCTATATAGAAAGTTCAAAATCATTCCACAATTTCTGGAATTTTTATAAAACTCATGGTAATTTTTAATTGAACCTCCAGGATTTCAACCTTGGCCTCAATGGAATGTTATTATTACCTGGAGCTTATCTTATCCTGCTATTCTCTTGCTATGCATCAACTCAGACGTTCTCAATCTCTCTCTCTCTCTCTCTCTCTCTCTCTCTCTCTCTCTCTCTCTCTCTCTCTCTCTCTCTCTCAATTGTGGTAGTGGGGAACTTACAAACTGTGTGTATAGAACAGATTTACTATAAGACTAAATGGAAGAAGTGAATATTGCAGAAAAATTGTTCATCAGTGCTTGTAAAAACGTAATCACCTTGCTCCTTCACAAACGAGAATTAGATTGGAGATATTTAGAGATAGTACCTCGGGGAGATAATTAGAGTTAGATTGGATCATGAGGGTGGGATTAATGCCCTTATAAAAAAAGAAAGTGACAAGAGGTTATTTTTCATTTCTCTCTTTCTTTGTCCCTCACTCCACTTCCACCATGGCAGAGTACAGCAGAAAGATAGCCATCTAAAATTTAAAAAAAGGGTCTTTTGCCAGAAACCAAATCTGCCAGCCTCAATCTTAATCTTGGACTTCCCAGCCTCCAGAACTGTGAGAAATAAATGTGTTTGTTTGTTCATTTGTTTGTTTGTTAAAACCACCCAATCTATGGTATTTTGTTATAGCAGCCTTAAGATAATCGTTTTTCTTTATATGCTCTAATAGTCTGGCATATTACATAGACTTTATATGCTGTCTTCTATTTCTACTATGCTTCCCACTCTTAGATGTTTTCCAAACCATCTTCATTACTAACCTCAAGTAAGAAATATTTTACTTTTCACATTGTCCCTAAGGCTTAACCTTAAACCTATAGAGAATATTTTTTCCATAACCATCTAGGAAATAATAGTTTTGTGTTATATGCCAATAATAAATTTATACAAAGAATTATCAATATACAATTTTTTTATTTCTAAATTTGATGTGATTAGTCTTTGGCCAGTTGAGTGATACAGTCGTGTGTTGCATAACCACTTTATGGTCAATAATGAACCTTGTGTACCAAGTTTTTGATAGACCTGAAAAATTTTTATTGCCTAGTGAGATCATAGCTTTTTAAAATCACAGCACAACAAATTAAGCAAATACCGTTGTGTTACAGTTTTCTATATTATTCAGTACTGTAACATTCTATCTGTACAGGTCTGCAGGGAAAGAGAATTTGTTACCCTCAAGCATGTTTATTTGGCATAAAAATTATTTGGCCTGATTAATTTTAGGAAATAACAGACAAGTAAGCTCTGAAAACAAAGTAGAAGTTATCAGCTGTAAAGACATATATTTGTGAGGAAAATTTCCAGTTGTAAGGGTATCT